>CAJQZN010042119.1:20003-30987 GCA_907164685.1 Colias eurytheme | reverse complement strand
TTATTGTATGTATTTTATGTAATTAGAAGCAGTTAATGTAGAGATCAATTTTCGCCTTTAATGTTATTTTTGTTAATTATTAGTTGAGGAGAAATGGAAATAAATAAATTTATTAAAAATATTGTGTGTTTTTATTATTAGTTTTGTTTACAATTTACCCCTATCGCTAGTTACCAAGTAAGTATTAGTACCTACCTCGTAAGTATTACTACAATAATATATTTTTGTGTTGTATTCCGATACTGATAAGTATTTAAGTAGTTAGATAAGAAATTAGTTGTGAAGGTTTTTAAAATTCAATACAGAATGTGGATCCTCAACAAAAATACGCAGACTAATTATTAACTAGCCATGGAACTTCTATTAAGTTTAATTATATAAGAATAATAATGGAATGTCAAATCATTTTCCTTTTTTTAATAATTGTAGATAATATTCGAATTAATTAAATGAAAATTTAATAACGCGAACAGAGTGTCTCGAGATATGAGCGATCGAGCGAATTAAAACTTATTTGACAGTTACTCCTCTAGCTATTATTAATTAGATAAGTTTGTATTACACGAGTTGATGACATGTGTTTGTTATAATGTCTGTGTGATATAATTAATTGTTTTAAAAAATTAATTACAATTGCTTCTGAAAATGTTAAAAGTTCACCAAATCTGGCCAGAAATAGCTTTTCAAATTCATTTATTATCAGAAGATCATAGGTCCACTTGTTAGTAATTTCTTAATTACAATATTAGTACCTACATTACATTAATTATCTATTATCTTTTATGTCTAGTCAATTATGATGGTATTAAAAATAGGTACTCGAGTTGGTGCGGTTAATTTTTAAAGTTAATAAATTATTTGTAATTTTAAGACATTTTTTTAAAAATAGATCTTCATATTTTGATAGACATTAAAAGAAAGAAATATGTTCAAAGCAATCAACATTTCATAGACATTAATAAAACTTATATTAAATTATTAAATATTCAATATCAAAGCGACGAACATAGAAAATAATCCTTGCAGAACTTAGCGATGGTTAACCTCGAATGCGGTTCCCAACTTACCTACAGTTTCAACAGAATTAAGTTCTGTCGAGTTTCCAACTTCTACAATGGCCCACTGTTGTATTGTAATTACTTGTGCGTAAATAAATATAACACGGCAATGGCAGATCGAATTATTAAGGTAAGTTGGAGATTGTTCACAATGTCTTGTAAACTTGTAGGTAATTAGTTGCTTGTGTCTTAGTTTGTGAAAAGTTCAGTGGGTAAGAATATTTTAATGGAAGAAAATATAATAGTATTTCCTAATAACACAAGGATTTTGCAGCATTTGGAATGGAAACCGCAAATCCTAAATAAAATGAATAATAATGACATGTTAGAACGATAGAATCGCTGAAATACCGCACTAACATGTCTAACAATTTCCTGAAAACTATGAAAGCATTCGTCGAAATTTTTGTCATAGATTCTTTGCTAAATACAAATGCAGTATTTTCGTCAAGCAAAATGTCTGAATTTATAACAAGTCCTTTGAGAGTCGAGTTTTAGAGATATCACTCCTATAGTCTGTATTCTTCTAATAGATATGAGTGAAAAAGTTTGTATTTTAGAGGAATAGGACCGAGGATATTCGGAATCGAAAAATAGTGATATTTGTCATCCAATCTCGTAAAAACTGCTGTACTCGTATTTTTTGTTTGTTGAGCTCCTTTAGCTACCTCTAACTAAAAAAAGTCACATAGATCAGATATTTTCTTGTGAATTTTCTAAAAACTAAAGCTTTTCGTAATTTCCATTATAAAACAATTAATCACTATTAATGCCTGTTGTAATTAATTAAGTATCAATTTAATCAAGTAATCAATTTAATTAGAGAAATTATAGTTAAATTGCAATTTCATAATATGTAGTAGGTACACAATTTAGGGTGCTCTAAAGTGTTGCTATTCATCTCTTTGTAAAGATAATAAGAGAGATAATAAACTAAGAAACACATTTAACTTTTATTTATAAACAATAATAATTACGATTCAAAAAAGCAATTGTTATAACATATCATTTGAACTCTATATAGAGTTAAGAGCAAATAAACCAGCAATTCCATCATTTTCGTTGATAGCCTCGCCTATGCGGATGAAATTCGTTTTCAAACCTAAAACAGTGGCAAGTTAGTTTTCCATTGGTCCACTGCAATAGTTTATTTTACGATGCAGTTAAATTCAAATTGCAACGAACTCGACCTTTTATCGGACCAATAAAGAGCGATGTCTGTCGTAAAAATTATTTTATGTTCCCATTCAGTAGACGTGGGCTGAAACAAAAGTTGTTGAATTGATTGTACTAAAACAATTACAGTTTAAATATTAAACTATTAAACTTTATTCAAATTAATAATTTTACCAAGAATATTATAACGACTAGCTTATTCTAACAATGTCGAACTTTCGAATGTAATGTAGCTACCTACGCGTATTAAAAATATATTCCCAAAAGATATCAAATTAAAACAACATCTGTCTGTCCTGAACATTTCTAATATCAGCTCGACCTCGGAACCTTTTTTGAAATAGAAAGACAAGATAACGGCTGCATTTGCCCGCGGCTTATTTCTTTTCGGGAAACTCCGAACCATGATATTATTTAATAAATTACATCTTTATAAATGAACTACACAACGGAAAACTGAATTGATATCATTATTTCACTTACTACGATAAAACACATTGAAGATTGAACTTGCTTATCAAACGCTAAATTTTTACAACCAGTTCTAGTATTTTTTTCTTTCTCATAAACATAAAAGGTCTATATTTTGGTTATTATAATGCACATAATATAGCCACATGTGCTTTATATGCAAACACACCATGCTACTAACCTAACCGTTCATGGATGCAAAAACAATGCTTATCGAGTCTATAATCCTATTAAAGAGATAATTCCGTAATATCTCCACTATCTTGTTAATCGCTGGTAATGCTAGTTTCGGGAGTTTGCTGTTAAACCCGTTTAAAGTCACTTCACTATTATTTGAAGCGTTTGTACTGAGATTATACATTTTATTCGGATAGTTACTTCACTTCATAGTGTAATTATTTGATGCTACTTTATTGTAGTTTTAAAGGCAATTTGCTAAAGTTTTATATGATAATTGTGATGAATTTTTGTTACACTGTTTGCAATATGTAGGAATTTAATTACATAATAGACAAAAATATTCGGAAACCTTGCATACGTATGTACAATTCCCTTGAGCAAGCACATGTGTTTGCCTAAAATTATACAAAAAACATCGTGAAGGACATTTTTATCATTAATTCATGACAGTCTATCAAGCGTTTTCAGTGTTTTTGAATACAAAATACAACTTTGCATTTAGGTATATCCTTTGCTCACACATAACTTCACAAAGATATAAATGATCTAACGCGCAAACTGACGGCAAAAATAGTCATGGAATCCAACTCTACGTATACCTACTGAATGTCACCTGAAGTAACGAAGTGAAATGCAAGTGCTTTAGATTTTTCTCAATGTGTTTACTTGAGGGAAGTTAATGCATACTTGAATTTTAAATTGTAACTGTAGTCACTTCATTGAATATTCTTATGAGCTCTGCCATTTTTAAGAACGCTTTTAACGTTTGATATTCATCCTTGAATGAATTTGATTTTAAAATTGCTTTGGAACGGGTAATCGTTTAATGCTGTAAGATCCTCCCTAGCTGGATGTTTCCAGGCGATTTGGTAAAATTGTATTACCGATAAGAGGTAGCTAATCGTGAGGATGTTTTAAGTTTTATAGAGTAACATTTAGGCACGTAGGTTTTGCTAGATATGAATCTCCAATACCTGTTCTCAATTTAAGTTAAATTGTACGGAGCTTTGTTTGTAAAATTATCACACATCTTTCTAAGAAGTTTCTGGAACAAAAGCTGTACAATTGTGTATCACGTAGCAAGATACAATGGGTCCTCTAGTTAAACCCTCAGCAAATGAGGAACTCATTCAAAGGAAACGCTCAACCAACGATTGCAAGTCAAAGGCACCAAATGATCTCAACCTTTTTAGGGACGTCTATGGGCGAAAGTAAAATGAGCTACTACCGATATGATATGTAAACTGGATGTGTTAGCGATTTTTGTCTTTGTTCCAAAAGGTGAGTAAGTAATAAGTTATATTGGAATTATACGGACGGATATACATGTCTAATATATTGATCCTGAACAGTTTTTTTCTTTATTTAAGAAGCTTAGTGGGAAGTCGATTATGTCGCTGTAAATGTCCACAAAAACATTAAATTAGCTATCCTGAACATTTGAATTCTTCATTAAAATTAGTATTTATTTAGTGAAAATTTCATTTCGGTATTTGATGTGTTTTTTACACGATTTTTATTAGCTTCACCTGTATGTTTGTATATTTGTTTGTAACCGACTTCTTTGGGCGCGATTTTGACCCACTTTAAACGGCCAGATTTCGTTAAAACTTTGTAGATTTATTGAGGACCGATGACAATACACTTATTTGATAAAATTTTCTATTTTTTAGTTCGGTTTTCTATAGAAAGCGTGTTTTTTAGTTTTTTAAAACTATTATTATTCTTATACGTAGCTAAATGCTACGTCGTATGTAAATCGTAACCAAGAAGTATATTTTATGAAACCGAATTAAAGAACCGAAAACGTGCAACATAGCACAATTCAATATGGTATTTATGAGATTATTTGTGCCCATAATAATTTGTATGAAAAAGGATTTTCTTCAGTTCCTAACCATAGCACAGGCTTATTTTGAGAAATATTACTTACTTTCGTCGTTTATTTTTGTTTTCTCGCCTTCTAGGGAATATATAGCGTTGTATACTCCTACGTATAGTAATGTATATCCCGGGCTAAGACAGAATAGCTACAATCAAAGGCTGCGTGAAGCCGTGGTAAATTTGCTCCATTCGTCACTATTCGTAAGTGGTTCTTGGTGCGTTCTTTGGAACTATGTACTTATGTGCGGAATGTTGTGAATAAGGAAAATTTTGGTAGATGCCTATTGCCTATTTCTCTGGAGAACCTGAAGAGGGATAACATGTTGATTATGGTTCTTCCGAGATTTTGAGGATTTTATTTTGGAAAATTTTGGTCAATCATTTACTAAAGATTTTCGTCTATTTTTGCAGAAAGGATAGATGATAGATATTGTATACAAAAGATTGATTTTTTTTTGTAATTCAAGTCGTATTCCTAGATACTTACAGTAATTTGGAAATATACATTCCACAATAAAAGGAAATTAAATATAAATAGGTAAATACAAAAATGAATGAAACATCTTGAGATATTAAACATTGAATAATATTTTATAAATTTACAATTTCTTTCAAAGTAACGAGAAAATAGAACCAAGTTATCATAATTTATGCATTCGTATAAACTTTAAAAAATAACGGAAGGCATCCAAACAATTAAAACTTTAATAATGACTTAATACTCTTTAGTTACGGCATTGTACCAGAGTTTATCTTTGCAAATTTTACAGCAAACTTTCTTATGATAACTTACACTTTTGTCAGTTTCTTTTTATTTAAATACAATGTTATAAACCTGAGGTCGATGCTGTTTTAATTGTTAAATTTCCTAGAATTCTAATAACCCATTGACCACCGTAAGGCCCGATCGGGGCGCGACACAATAGATTTTCTATTGTGTCTGTGATTCCGAGGACTGATGGAATAACATTGAGAATATTCTAATGCCGTGAGATCACATAGAAAGGCTTCTTATTTAAAATAAATTTTGTTAATTAATTAAAATAAAATGATTTTATTCACATTGCATAACATAATTATTCTATACTAGCTGCTCCGCGCGGTTTCACCCCCGTGGCTCCACTCCTGTTGCCCGTAGCGTGATGAAATAGCCTATAACCTTCCTCGATAAATGGGCTAGATAGCCCGGTGTTCTTTCGGTGTTAGATAACACCGAAAGAATTTTTCAAATCGGACCAGTAGTTCCCGAGATTAGTGCGTTCAAACAAACAAACAAACAAACTCTTCTGCTTTATAATATTATAAGTATAAGTATAAGTATAGATTGTAGGTAGGTACTTATAAACTTCTTAATTCCTTTTCGGATGAATGATCGCAAATAATTTTTCAGGTGTTTTTTTAGTTTTAAAATAATCGTAGTACATAAACGTTCTCTTAAACTAAAATGTAAAAGTAAGATAGTAGAATAATTTGTGAATAAACATAAAGACGCTCAACATTTACGGCTCCTGCGACACAACTTACATTTTTACGTTCATTTGAAATTTAAAGTGTTTTAGCGTGTTATAAAATACTTGACAGTTTAGAGAATAACATAAATTATGTAAATGTGTACAAAACATTGTTTTGAAGGAGATTTTTTTAAATATATGGTTAAGTTTAACAATATAATGCAACCAAGTTTAAACGTACGTATAGAAATTAATACAATTATTAATATTTCTTCAACTTATACAAAAAGTATGTGTTAGTTTATAAAATATTTCCTCCTACGACATAATTTTCTGCACTTATCTACACCACCACTTTCACAAGTAAAAGCGAAGGAGACCATTGAAACCAGCATCTCTGTAAACCAACCCGCGGGCATTAAACCTACATATCTGTATAATGTATTCAATACACACTATTATTATTGAATTAAAATATAAAAAAAAAATGTTGTGTGGTTTTATGAAACCACGGTAAAAGTGAAACTGTTCGAACGATTCCGAACACTGCTTTGTAGTTTGTGTAGCGCATGTCTATTTGTATATATATCTATTGCATACTAGATACATGCCAGAACTAAATAAAACTAATCAAAACAAAAGTCAACCCCATTCGAGAAAATTCCAGAACATAATTACGTTCCAGTGAAAAATTGGGCGCGCGAGAGTGTCCAGCTGAGTGATTAGAGCGAGACAAATGGACGCGTTGATGTGTCCCTAATTACGATCATAGATTACAGGGACCACTGGGAGCGGATCCAAACTGTTTTAGAAACTTCCATTGTTTCTATTGATTTCGATTGCTTATTTGTGTTTAGTGTGCACACTTTTGACTGTCAGAAATGTTACAAGATCACTTTGAAAGCGTATTTACGTGTCGCGTAGTCTTATTCGTTTTATAATGTTAACAACTAAACTAACTTAAATTACGATTATAGATTGGAACCACTGGGAGCGGATTGAAACTGTTTTAGAAACTTACATTGATTTGACAGAAATATGAATATTTTAATGTCCATAAGAGCAATAAAGAAATGCTATTTGAAAAATTTGCAACTGCTTATTTGCATTACCTATATCAGATTCAAATCATAGCTTTGGATGACATTATGCACAAATCAAGCATGCCATATTGAAAATAAATATAAATAAAAAATAATAAATAAGTATCCAATTAACTACCATTGAAAACACTTAAATACTTAATTAATCGTTCAATAGACTCCCAAAAAACGCTGAGGATATTATTAACGCTCCAAAATCGGTAGCTAAAATCCAATTACGATCGTAATTAAAGACGATATTTAATTAATTATATTCATTGCATAGAACGAGGGGAAGATTATTTTTTACGTTCTTCATTCTACGCAAATAATTCTGTAATCTCGAATGAATATTAAGATGTCGTCAAGAAATTAAATAGAGCCAACAAAATGTTAATTTATTTTTCTAAGGTAATCTTAAGGACCCTTGAAGATTGTTATGAGCAGGAGAGATATCGCTGTAAGTAATTTCGTTTATAATTAAAAAGGTTTTAGAGACCACGTACATTTTCATTTCATATTTTTAAAACGTTCCATTTAATAATGGACAAACGCAGTAGAAATGAGGATTATTTACGATAGTAATTTAGAACTATAAATAAAAATGCGTAGTGTCTCAGAAATTGTCTAAATGCTTAAAAGGCACAATTTTTACTTGGTTAATTATGAAATTGTTATTGGCGTGTTTTTACGATAATAATTCTTAAAACATGACGTATTTAAAAAAAATTAAAGTTGTAGATTGGGTCGTATTCCGCAGATAAATTTCTACAAGCCTTTCACACTTTGATAGATTGAAAAAAACATAAGCCTTTTAAAACCTACAAACATGAAACAAAAACAAAAATTTCGGCAAAACCATCAGGATATATTCAGTGTGGCGATGGTGGAAACGTATAAAATATTTTAATAAATCTCAAAGCGCTAGTTAGCGAATATCTGGCAACAAACATAACTGGGTGAGCGGTGGCTTATTCACAAATCCTGCTGACTGCAGCGCGGCTCTATTCTGGAAACGTTTATTTATGGACAGGATAATGGGATGAAGGATATAGATATATTGGTAGATTGAATTGGAAAGTGAGAGGGAGTAGAGAGAAATAATATTTGTGGTTAATATTAATTTGCTCTATGAATGACTCTATGTGTAATTTATTCTGAAATAGAGTAGTAGAGAGTAAGCAAAACAATCTGATTTGCTATCACATAGTAATAAATTACATTCTTATATTTTATATGGGTAATAATCTTTATATTTTATATGGGGGCGCCATAAATTTATATTTATAAAATGTAGAGATTAAGTATTATTACTTAAACTCTACATTTTTAAATTGTAGTAAAAAATTGATTAATAGTAATTAAAAATTTAGTATCTAAATTATGCATAGATTTAAATTATAAAATATATATATCGTGGATAAGAAGACAAACTTGTAATATTATTTGTTCGACTATTCCCCAGAATAGGGTCGCGTTTCTGCCGACACCGCATTGCAGCAGACGGATTATCAGCGACGACTTTTTTCAATTAACAATCCAAACGCGACCAAGATTTACATCTAAACGTAATCTGTAATTAGCCGCGGCCTTTTTATAAACAGATCTCGAGGAATGTCTTAATGAATTAGCCGTTAGCCCTTTGTTTTGGGTTCTTTCGAAACTTTTCTAGTTATACGAACACGGGGTAGGAGATTTATATTTCGTGTTCTAGTGAAGTAAAATAAAAGGCTAATAAATGTTATAAATACTTTTTGTAAAGATTTTTATTTAATCTTTATCTTGTTAGTATATTTTTGTATAAAGAGCATTTTTTGCTATCGTATGATTTTGGTATTCTCTCAAAAATTTGTAAAATCGCGCGCGGCTATTTGAATAAAAATATTTTGATTTAATCATAATAATGTTTTGTTCGTAATTTGGTTAATAGCGCGTAATTTCGAGTGCAAAGTCCATACGGGAATTTCCGCTTCATTTTACGCTGCAGTTAATTAAAACGGTTAAGGGTACCTTCATTCAATTTAATTTTACCTTAGCACCTGCCGCCTGGATAGAGAAGCTAAGAGAAGTGTCGTAATTTTCTTTGTAAAATGTTAATAGATTGAGCGTTCAAAATCCTTGATCCGAACGCCGTTATAAGTTTTTAAAGAAAATGCTTTGCTTTTTCAATTTTTGGTAGTGTTTGTAGGTCGTACAATAATGCTTTGCTTTTTCAATTTTTGGTAGTGTTTGTAGGTCGTACAATATAATATTATAATAACGTCATATATATTAGTGTGTCTGTGTGCATGTGTAGCATATTTTGTGATAAAAACAAAATGAATTATTCTATTCTTGTTTCTTTTTAATTTTCCTTGTGGCCATATGCCCAACATTTAATTTTTATATCACATAGAAGACACTAAGCCATAATTGAACTACTTACTTACTAGCTTACCGCCCGCGGCTTCGCCCGCTTTGACTTAAACCTAATAAATTATTTACTTAAACCTTCCTCTTGAATCACTCTATCTATTTCAAAAACCGCATCAAAATCCGTTGCGTAGTTTGAAAGATTTAAGCATACAAAGGGACATAGGGACAGAGAAAGTGACTTTGTTTTATACTATGTAGTGAAGTTAATTAAGTAGGGAAGAAGGATCTGCAAATATATTACAGCTAGATAATGTATCCCATTCGTAAATAGTCCAGTTATTATTCGTTAGTACAGCATGTTGTTTTGGTAATAAACGACTTAATTAAACGTGAATTAGTGTACACCAGTTACGATTAAACTCGGATATTAACATTAGCAGGATTCTCTGAAAACTAGTCTTATAAATTAAATAACTTGTGTGTGGATACGGTACACAGATGTTAATTCATTATTTATTTTTCTACATGTATTTACCTACACGTGTAATACTTAGTTAGCTATATAAAATAAAACTAGTTATTCCGCATGGATTCATCCTCGGAAAAATCAAGGTGTAGCTTATGCGTTATTCAGGTACGTAATCTTATGCTTACGTACCTGAATTGTGCCATCATTGTGGTTTTTCTTTTGTGGTTTTTCATCATTGTGAACCATCATTGTGGTTTTTCTGTGAAAGACTAACAAACATAATTTATAACATCCATCCATCCTGACAAAATTTCGCATTTAGGGTCTGTAATATTAGTTAGATGACGCATTTATAATAATACAATTAGAAGGATGAATTCACAAATTATTATATTATTTTATGAAGTTTGTTCAAGTAGGTAAGGTCTAAGCTTATAAGGTAATATTTTATTACCTTATAAGCTTAGACCTTAAATCTTATCGCTAAATTATCTTCATTCTATACCTGTAAGAAATGTCATCAATTCACTTCATATGCAGGCGCTTAATTTGTTTAGAACACAATTTATCTTCTCACAATGAAAATGTACATAGGTATTGCGAAAACATGTAACTTTAAATGGAGTGTGGAATTAAAGATGTCTACCTTCCACGGCTTGACATGGATAAATCGAACTTTCTAGTGTTCTCACCTACCTCGGGGACATAAGAAGTATATTAAAGGACACGTAAACGATCTTCTTTCGAAATTGGGGTAATTCGTAAGAGTTATGTAGTGGAACTGGCAAAATATTGGATTTTTGCTGGGTTCTGGTTTATTTCAGCTACTTTCATAGCATTATGTCCTATGGAATTCTA
>CAJQZN010042119.1:0-15003 GCA_907164685.1 Colias eurytheme | reverse complement strand
AAATATACAATAAAATTTCAATCTGCAACAGAATCAATCAACTTTTCACCGAGCTTCGTAGAACTGACCGAAGATTTAAGAAATTTGTTATTACGCCCGACTTCGTTTGATTATCATATTTTTTGTTCCACCCTTCTTCTTATTTTTCCCCAGCGATTTTCTTTTCGCTATTTGCATATTGAATTCCGATATAGTGTTCAAATTTATTACTATACTTGAATATTGTATTGTATTATTTTAGTGGTCTATGGAGAATTTATTTCCACGAAAAATTGCCGTGGAATATTGTTTTCTCAGTACCGAAATGTTTTTAGATGATGGAAAAAAGTCGTAAATATAAATTTTCACGACAACTATTCCGATGTTCATATTTTGGTTATGTGTTTCGAGTAGGGTAGGTACGTAGGCACTAACATAATCATAATAAGATCGGAATTTAGGTAGCATTTTATGACCTAGGTTATCCGCAATAACTTTATATACCTATTGTATTTGTATTATACCGGGTGTAATCGTTAAGCGTGCGCAGACAATTATTCCGAAACTATTACAGATATCAAAAAACTTTAAACTGCATTTGAAAGTACTCTAATGAGTAAAATGACAATAAAAACTTTTTTAAAATAAAACAACACGGGTAACATCATAATTTTACCCGTGTTTAAATAGTGAATAATAAAACAAAAGACTGTCCAACCCAAATCGTTCATTACCATCCAAACCGTCCAACATTATCACCCTATTTACGATATACTTGCGCCTATAAACCTCGTCTTCTGCCACAATAATTTACATGGAAAGTAATACCTTACTGTCTTTTTACTAAACTGCAATCGTAACTCAAATTGTCCCAGCGGAGTTACGTGGTTTTTCCGTAGTAGGATTTACCGTAAAATAGATAGGCGAGTGTTACCTGAATTTACAGAGTTCCGCTAATCACCGCAGGGTAAACAAAAAGCGGAAGGTTTTTGCGGCGTCAGTTAACAATGTTGGAATTGCGCCAACACAGCGTTCCAAACGCTTATAACCTAACAATCAAGCTTATGGCGAATGAACGTTTCTGTTTCACTAACAGATGCTATGTGTGATTATGTGCTAACGAATGCTGGTTAACTTATTTAAGGAATTACAAGGAATTATTATTTTTCTGATTTTGATTAAAATAACTCACATTATAAGATGATATTATGATTAGTACTTAACTGTACAAACTCAGTACACACGATAAATCAAGATAAGATTCGATTCGATTGTAATTAAAACTAAAATAAAACATACCAATTTGTGCAGTCAAACCGTACATTACATAATTAAAAACAAACGACTCTATTTTGAGAGGATTTTAATTAAGCTTATTTTAGTATTGTACAATTTGGTAATGTATTGTGTTATAAATGAATCCGTATCCACCAAGAGAACTTCACCCGTATGAGCCAAAATGAGCCAGAAATTATGTCGCGGTTGGTTATATTAAAAAACTTTTTGAAAGTCGTGCCTGTTCGTTTCTATTGCGATCACACTCCACTTTCATAAAATATGAAAAAAGTTTAAGGACCCTATTTGTAGAAACGTTTACGGGAAATTCAAATTTTACCGCTTTAATATATGTTTTGAACGCTTTTGTACCGTTCGCGCAATATTTTACTTACCTTAATTTCCTTATGGTATTTTATGGTCCTGTTACGTGTATTGCTTTTAATGTCTCGTTCTGGATTCTGTTTCGTAAATGATTTTCTGAATATTATAAATTTTCAGTATACCTATAATGATGGATAGGGTATTTTCTTATAGTCAGCAGTACGTTTTTAGTAAGCACATAATTGTACCTCACTAGAAATGAAATCAATAGATCAAACAGTTTTTGAAGTTGATATAAAATACATCTGAACCATCTCATAATAATAGTTCTATCAATTACTACATTGCGGAAAAGTTGACGTTGCACTATCAATTTCAGAACAACAACTTGAAACACGGTAGTCTTGAAAACATAATCAGATAGATTTAAATGTGCAAATCAAACTAAAACAAACAGATATTCAGTTTACAAGCTCGATAGAAACGGGCATACAATTCCTTAGCGGATATTACAGCATCCCTCACGGCTGAACGTCCTTTGATGTACGACCCACACCCGTTTGAAATGTCATCCATTTCTTGCAGGGTCGACCACTGGACATGAATTTATTTGGTGCAAACCTTACTCTGTATTGTGGACACTATATTTGTATTGTTGGCCAGTTGTATGGCAGTTAAGTAAAGGTAGGTAGGTAGGTACTACTCAAAAGTCCTACTTGATGTTAATGCTAATGTTGATTATTAATGTGGCATGGTAACCTTGTAATTAATGTGCTCATTATGCGAAAATGATTAATTAATATTTGTAATATACGATAAATTATTTTTGTCAGAGCGTAGAGCTGAGTGGTTAAGTCTACCAATATTTTATAAAGTATATATAATGTGTAGTGTAGTAGTACTTATATGTATATAATATTGGTTTCTTGTAGAGTTATTTTATTTTCACTATACAAAGGATAAAAGAGTTCATAACTTTCTACGCAAGCATCTATTTATATCACCAGAATCACCAAAAATAATTCCTTTATTTAAACGACAATTCTTGATACAGCTGTAATTGCGTCGTAATTTATTTCAGTCTCCGAGAGTTAACAGGAGTGACAGTGAAAAAGAAGTGGTAGCGTTGAACAAATGATACAACTGTTTATTAACAGGCTTGTAACTCGGCTGACCGGTTGCGATGCGATAATTGTTACATGCATTTTCACTATCTGATTGTAACATGGTTGTAGCATATGTTCAGTAAGTGTGTCTTTAGTTAACGTAGACGGTTAGGTTTTAATTACGAGCGTTTTAATATATAAATTAAATTAAATGACACTCATCAAAGTTTTCTCGTGGATCAAGAAAAGGAACGGAAAGAACACCCGTATTTAGGTACGTAATTTTTTGAGTCCACTGAACCACAGACTTTTCTATAATAGAGTGGAGCGCCTGTTATTAGTTACTGTGTAAACTGAACTACCTAAGATAATTTTTCGTTGCCAGATATCAAACAATAAACAAACTGTGTCTGTCTGCGACCTAAGATCTAGAAAATCATGGAATTAAAATTGTATTTCTACAAAGAAACACGGCAAAGTCACCAGCGACAATGTCACCTTGACTATTTCTACTAAATCTCAGATTCTCAATTAAGTTATTACAACGTCTATATTCAATTCAATTATATAAATTAATTAACACCCTCGCTGTTATCTATTTACTATCTATAAATCTTTCATCGGCTAACAACTATGTAGGCTGAAACTTCCCGAGTATAATTAAGTTCTTGGCCCTAAGGGCTTATTACACGATACTATGTTGTCAAACTTGTTAATCAGACTTAGGCGTTAACATACTACTGGTAAATTTGCCTAGTGTAATGTTAAAATTAATTACTTTTAAAACAGTTATTTATGCGGGTTTGAAGATTTGTTGCTATGGGATGAGATACTCTTTATTTTTAATTAATTTCCTTGTTTCAAAATAATATTCTGACAAAGATAATAATATTTATTATGCCGCAAAGGTATTTATGCTCTCTTTCTATTGCACGCCTCATAAGCGAAGCGTTGAGGTGGATACTACTGTCACTTCGCGCAAAACATCTGATTTTTCAAACTTTTTTTATTCTCTTTTTATCATGTTAAAATAACAATCCTCAGATTCGCGTGATAATGAGATGAAAAGAAGAAACCGATGTCCGGACTATAGTTTGTATCTACATATTTCTATTCCAAATTTTATTCAAGTACATTTTCAGAGAAAGATTAACACACAACATCTACAATAATTTCGGGATTACTTCTAAATTATTTAAATCTATTTTAGAATGATATGCCCATCAAACAATATTATACCATTATACCTTATTCTATTTGACAGTTCATACAATACTAAAGTTACTTTTATTTTGCTGCACAAGGAGGCCATTATTTCTCATAAATTTGAATCCAGTTACTGAAATAAGAGCCAAAAGAGCATTTGACGACGCAATATCAAATATCTCAGAAGGATGATCAAATTATGCTTTCACAGACTCAGTTGGCTACATTGTGTTAGTGGCTAAATTCATTTGTCGTTTGTTTTGTTTTAGAATTTTCTTACCTTTCTAAAGCTAATTGTTTGATATGAGTTCACTCGATTAAACATTTTTTAGATGTAGTCATTTCAAAAGAGAATCATTACGAATATAATAAGCGGTATTTTTAAGCAATTTTTTATAGCAATGATTAAAGAATAAAGTTTGTTTTTTTGTTATAAAATTTAATTATCATCACATTAAACTAAAGAGTGGTCCAAGTCATGTTCGTCTCGTTAAAAAATGCTGTTTTAAAATTGAATCATGTACCTACCTGTTTAACTAGGCCATGTACTATCAAACAAATAGTATATTCATATACACCTTTAAATTAATTTTAATAACACAAATTGTTAATTAAACGTAAATTGGATGTGAACAAGGATTTAATCCAGTAAAAGTAAGCATAGCAATACCATTTAGATTGCACACATTTAGCGGGATTCAATTATTCGTAAGCCGCAAAATAATACAAAGAACATGCTGGCATTTCGGTTCTTATATCGGATTGTAGCTAAACGTACAAACAGTTAGCCTAACGAAGCGTTAACGAACAGATAATAGTCGGGCTCCTATTTATGTTTCCTAATGTAACAGAGTATTGTTAATAGATTGGGGGCTGGAATACAGCCAGCCAGCATTACTATAGGAACTCGTATTTTGTGCAGTTCTCACTTGAGAAAAATTGCCGGATTTTCGACTCGATGAGGACCATTTGAAACTTGCAGGATTATAGGGCTCTTTTGTTTTCAGAGTAAGAGTATTTGTCGATAAATTTACTGACCACAGTAATCAATACTGCGTTATTGTTCCAATTGAGTTTGAAGTTAGTACCAAAAACTCGTCGTAAGCATAAAAAATTTGGTGATTCTATGAAGAATCATAGTGATCGTTTTATAGTTACACACTTAGGTACTTTATTTTAACGAAAATCTTTCTTACCTCAGCGCTTGCAAGTTTTGAAAATTTTTCACATTATGTTGTCGAAGTTTATAGCCACATATATAAATAACTGAAGCTATAAACTTTTAACTCACCAAGCGAAAAACTTACAAAAATATATGCAACGTAAATGTCGAATAAAGCATTTTTCGCTTGCGTACTCGGGTGTAAACTACTCCCTTGTTACATACGAGTTTTCACATGTCGGGACCCGGGATACTGCCTTGATAAAATGTCTACATTAGTGATCCATTTTATGGAAACTCTGACAGAACATTTTTAACCTTATTTAGATATCATTCTATGCTAGTTTTTTGACTTGGGAATCAGTAACGAATGGAAATTTTCACATTTATAAAGTGACTAGCTTTCCGCCCGCGGCTTCGCCCGCGTTTTCAAAGAAAAACCCGTTCCCGTAGGATTTCCGGGATAAAACCTATCCTATGTCCTTTCTCGGGTATCAAAATATCTCTATACCAAATTTCACGCAAATTGGTTCAGTAGTTAAGGCGTGATTGAGTAACAGACAGACAGACAGAGTTACTTTCGCATTTATAATATTAGTATGGATTAGTATCTTGACTGATACTTTGATAGTGTTTATCTTCGATTTAACTATATTACCTACTCTCTATTGGCAAGTAGTAAGCTCTAAGATTACACAACCGGTCAATCAACCTGTAGAATTTAGGATTATTGGACTCAAGTCTGTTGCCAATTGTAGCTGGTCTTAGTAATTGTACTGTCTTTAACAGTAAGTGAATGTGTTCGCCTTCCTGATATACTAGCCGTTTAAAGATGCTATGCCTAGTTACGGTTAATACCACAAGACGGCATGAAACTCAATTTCTGTTAATCTTATAAGACATGATTTGTTAATTGTTGCTGCTAGGTCTTCAAAACAAATCTCGAAGAAGATAGGAAATACATAATGGAATAGTATCTAAAACATTTTTTTTTGTAGGATGAGTAATTTTTTGAAATGTAAGCTATAAAAATGCAAGATTTCCAATTTCCCATAAACCGGAAAACATCAGTTACCTATTCCCAAAATGTACAACTTTTTCATTCTTAACGATCGCTATAAAAGCGCCTTTTAAATTTTATTCCGGCTTGAATTGCGTCGCTTTTTCAGTCATTTTTTACACAACATTAAGTCCGCTTTATACTTTCTGTTTACGGCGGCGAAGTTAAAATGTCCGACAATTGTTGTATCGCGTAACAAGCTCAGAACTCGGTGCGGTTTAGTTTGAAAGACATGATAGTGGGGCATTATTCGTAATATATGGAGAGAAACGGCGGCTCTTTTTCTATTCGGAAACGTCATTTTGACCCCGTTTATGTTGTGTTATTTATAGCTTTTGGCGGTGTCTTCGTTTAAATTTTTTTTGCGTGATATAGTTAGTTCCTATATTGTGTGTTTACATTTTGATGTTGTATTTGATATTGGTTTCAATCTTCTTCCTTAATATTTGATTGAGTATCTGATGTTTTAGTACCTAGTTTATGTAACTATTAATGCAAATAAAATGTAACTTCTTTTTTTATTTCATCACTTTTAAGCCTTTGTGTTGTGTGATGTGCCTTGTTATAACTATACGGTAAGATGAGCTTTTTCTGAGGTGTCGTGATAGACTTGGAAATATTATTAAGAATTAAATGGCGTAAGGCTATCTGTAAGCTAAAATATTTTCGAAAAGTGAGACAAATTTTCTTTATTTATGATATCACATTAAAATCTTCTATTATTATTAAAATATATGTAACAAAACGGTTTTTAAAAAACTCAACCGAAAAAGTCTTTGTAAGATGAAAGTATTTTAAATCCTCCAATACCAGAGAAATTTAAAAAGGTTTTCAACTTCTTGAAATCGCAATCTCACGGTAAGTGCTGAACGTCCAAGAGCATTAAGCCACTCATACAGTCTTATTGCAAATGAGGTTTTCATAGTATGTAAATGTATGATATTATGTTGAATGTAGTTGCGTTTTTGAGATATGGATATGATTTATTGTATTAATATTTTTTTTATTAATAATACTGAGGAGAAATCTAAACCTGTGCCTTCGTTTTGCCGTAGCTTTTTTATTAAGTTTATAATATGTAAATTTGTGTGTTTTCTAACTTGCAGTCGGTATTATTTTTTATGTTTTTAATGTTAGAACATAATATTTATTAGTGTTATATCTAATAATGACGTGAATAAGCGTAAATTGTTTCTTACTGGCATGTATTTGTCAGTGAACCCTTCCTAAATGGTTGGACAGAAGTTGATTTTTTTTCAAATAAAATATTAACGAATTATTTAACTTCTCTAGGGCTACTCTATGGACAAAGTATAAAATGAAACAATAGAAGTAAAATCAATAATTTTTATTTATTCACTTTTGATATACGTGAATGTATCAATTAAAATGTACACTGTTTATGGCACAATACATAAATTAAAGTTTACATTATTTATCACTTTAAATACAAACGTTCTTATGGTAATTATTGTTTCTTACATTTACTGACTTAGTGACTCTTGGAAGCTTTTAGTCCGTTCGTAAAAAAAATCATAGCCCCTAATAACTTCTTAACAGTAAAAATGCAAACTAAAAATAAATTAATAACTCAAGTAAAATAATATTAAATACTTAAATTATTAAGTATAGACAAAACTTAAGTAAATGATTGAGTAAAAATCGATGATTTAAATAAAAAAAGAAGTAGAAAAAGATGAAAAACAAAATGCATTTAAATCGTATAACAACCTGACGATGACGATGCTAAAAAGAAGAAATATTTACAAATATCTTAAAACTATAATACTACGTTTTAATATCCTTAATGTTCTGGTACTTGTTTCTGCCGCTGAGCCACATACTGTCTTGAGTATATTTGAGACCTGAAATTAGAAAAAATATTAAAAAAATATTTATAAGTACTGATAAATGTGGGGTAATGATATTGTAGGGAAGGGAAGGGTTGGATATGGAAATATAAAGACTATCAATTAGTGGATGAAAATGGAGGAGGCCTTTACTGAAACGAGATTCATACTTCTACTAAATAATATATAATCATACTCATCAACCAATCATACACTTACTAACTAGCATAATAATCTTAATATATAGATATAAATCTCGTGTCACAATGTTTGTCCTCAATGGACTCCTAAACCACTTAACCGATTGTAATTGTAATTCGCACACCATGTGCAGTTCGATCCAACTTGAGAGATAGGATAGTTTAAACATGTAGGTACCACGGGCGAAGCCGGGGCGGACCGCTAGTAATATACTAATAATACTAACATCATTTGACGGTGCATTTACATCAAACTAACATAGAGTTCTTTCGTGATCTTAGTGTGAACGAAAACTCGTATTCAGTGTTGTTCAGTATTAGAACATTGCATAGAATCTTTTCGAACGCACTAAGAACAACGAAAAAATGCTCTACGCCTGTTTACACTAAAATAATTTGACATAGTGTGGTTAGAATGAGCATTCAAACCGTGAAATGTAAATTTGTAAGTTATGGAATAAAAGTACGCTTTATTATTATTAAATACTGATACAAGATATTATATAAAAGTATAAGACGCAATTAATATTGGGAGTGTAATGCGGGATGATTTCAAGGATATCCTTAGTAATGAGCTAGCAACCTGTTGCTAAGCAACAAATGATGCCAAAACAGCCTAATTAGTTAAAATGACTAGCGTTATCTTTCAAGAATGTTTGTATTATGTGTAAGTTGGTAGATTGTAACCCCCCGTTTAGAACTGATTTAGTATTGCCACAATAGTGGTATGGCCACAATATTGTCATTAGAACTCATTAAACAGCGCGTAAATTAAGTTGAAAATGGTTGGTTGTGGCTCCCTTTTTACTGATGTTTTCAGAATAAGCTTAATATAGGTGTTAAGATTTAAAATTAGTCTTTGTTAAAATACATCTCCCTAGTAATTAAATTATCAATAGTAGCCATGAAAGTATTGTCAAATTTACTAAAATTAGCTGCTTTTCTTGCTGAATCTGCATCATAAAAAGAAGCTCCAGATTCTAAGGAATCACCAATATACTGTAAGTGGTATTGCAGCATTTCATTTATGCAAAGGTGAGTGCAACTAATAAGTGCATCTACAAAGTTACCCATTCGATATATTTTGAGACATAAAATTTGTTATAGGTCACAACCTGGCACAAATTGGTACCGTCGAGTTTGAGTTTGTATTTATTAGTAGAACATTATTGAATATTTTATTAAGTAATTTTGATCATTTGGTGTTCTTCAGGTTTTGTTTTGTTTCTTCTATATTAAGAGTTACCTGATAGAGATCGCTATCTACCTATTTAAAATGTATTGTTTGCTTATACGTTTTTTATGCTAAACGATTTCATTACATAGAATTCCCACAACTGTTTTTAACCAACAATTTGTTACTAGCATTTATATTATTATGTTCCACTTAAACACACGCTACAAAATAATTATAGACCAGTTAACATTAATCGAAACTGATCACTCCAAAAATAATGTGAATTGTATAGCAGTTATAAATTAGCTATATTTCTGGGTTAAAATGAATGAACACGTATTTGCGGTGGACGCAATCTCATTACGAATTGAACCGACAAATCAGATAATTACTACTTAACGTACTTTGTTACATATGAAACGTTTAATCAATTAATACAGTTGTATTTGTAAGCGGATTGTTATGCAAATTATTTTATGTTGTTACATATAATGGGAGTGTATTAAATGGAATATGTATGGGCAAGGGAATGGTTTGACCCTAAAATGAATTGGACGGATTCATTAGTATCATTGTTCATTAATTCTTACAGAATTAATAAATGATGAAGAACTTTATTTTCCATGAAACTGTATTAATTATGATTTAGAATTATAGGAATTGTTCTAAGAAAGATTTTCTGAAACTAATGACTCCATAATTAGTCTTTTGATTAAAGAAATTTCCTGTAAATTGATATATAAAATCCTATCTAAATGTTTATGATTTAGGCAGTCTTATTCTGTAATTGCCCACCTGTTAATCTACTTAGGATACTAATATTCAGTTTCTAATCACCCCCCCAATCCTTAAAAAGACACTAAGTATATAGCCCTTTTTAACAGAATTAGTGAGTTCATAAGTGTTCCCCAAAACATAGTTCGATAAATAGTGGAAATTTCAGAATCCCATACACTTGAACGCGTTGGGAGTAAACCTACGTTCGCGTGAGTTCCCTTTGATGCGGTTAAAGTGAGTCTAAAATAGCTGTTTTGCTTCGGTATATTTTGTAAAGTCAAGTAACATACAGGTGTTTGGTTGTGATAGATTTGTTGATGTTCGATAAAGTTGATCGGTCTAAATCTCTTTTTTTTTGCATATTTATCACTTTTTGACGTGACAACGTCTTATAATTCGATAGCGCCAGCTGCACGCACGAAAAAACGACTCATGCGGCGTTACCTCGCTCTGAGGCGTTCCATGTAAGGCTTGAAGTGCAAGCGAGAGCGCGGAACGAGCGACAAAGAAGCACAATAGGCCGTTGTCACGTTCAACTATCGTCAGTAAACCGACTTTACAGGCAACCAATTTTTTTTGAAGTAGGTAATCACCATACAGTAAATTTGGTCCTTCGAGTACCGTATGTGTAATATTAATGTTTACGTATTACCTTGTTTTGACCATGCAGTGATAATAATTGAAATTGACATTTTATAGTAGTATAGAGATTAGAGACTAATATAAAAAGGAAGACATAATAACAAGATAAAAGAACTTACCGATGTTGTGTATGTCTGTGTTTCCTACGTCTGTGTCCTGTTGAAGTGGCTTCAACACATAGTACTATTAACTTGTTATCACACGTCCATCTGAAATTCATTTGAATTTCCGTTTATAAAAAATAAATCATATTGCACTTTTAATTATAATTTTTATATTAGGTACATAACATGTTAATAATTCATACAAATTAACATAACATCACTTGTAACTAATACATTAATGATTTTTGGATTGTACTCCAGTCCAATGTCTATGGGGCGACCATCGTAAAAAAATCAAACAAAAAAAATATATTATGTATAGTCCAGGATCCCTCGCCAATATTAATTACTAACTGAAATTTTTTTTTGTTCCATCTCAAGATAATTATCTAAATTATTCGAAAAAATATTTGTCCTACAAAATCTATGGTTTGATCAAAGAGCCTCTTTCCAATGTTTATCGATAACGAGGTCATCATAAATGTTTACTAACCAGCTGATTTTTTTGTTTTCACTTAGTTAATATTTATATAATTCAACAGACATATTGTCCTACAAATTGCGTTATAAATATTTGAAAAACATCAAATCAAAATATTTTTTCCTTGTTACCTCTGTTAGCTACCACAATCGAGAGTTTCGTACAAGAAATTATTGGGCGTCTCATCAAAATAAAGCTACTAACGGAAAATTAGCTTGATAGTAATCAAGTGCAAAAATGGGCGATGGATCCTGAAATAATTGGTATATATAAAACTCACGATTCCTGATCCAAGAGTTTATTCTTTAACAATGAAGAAGCAGCTCCATACTGTTCTGAGCGGTCACTTTCCCACTCTTCACATGAGTTTTCTGGCGAACGAATTCCTATGGCGTCGCTCCCGTGCCATATTGCTTTTGTTGGCCTGAAATATTTCATAGGGATAAATAAAATGTATTAAGAACAAAAGACATATTTCAAGCTTAAAATTATCTACTTCTATCTATAAGAAATAAAGTATGTTTTTAGAAATTAAAGATTTTAAACGCGATTTATTCGTGATAAGTATAATGAATAAATCGCGTTTAAATAGTTTAATTCTCGCATAAAATCAAACATTATACTAAAGTAAAATAATTAAGCAAAAGAAAATACAAAAATATATTTGTTTATAAGAAATTACAACTATCTCAAAGAGGAATTATCAAAACAGTTCTGACTCAAAAATCAGATATTCCATTCAATATAAAACATTATTTGATCATAATATTATACAAGAAAAATTGAGCGGCTCTTGTTCCTAAATATGTATCAGGAAAAAAATGCACAGATTTATCACACTCATTTAAATATACGAGATTCAATCCCAGCTACAGAAACAATGAAAGAAACACATACACGAAAACGTCCGCTTTATACCAAACGTATAAAAAACACAATTTTACGAATAATATTTTACGCTTGTTTACCTAAGCCGATTGTGTAATAAAGGGGAAGAGAAACAAAGCCATACAGAAAACCATAACAGACGATGGTATTTTGAAACGGATTTGAACAATTTATTCGTAGAATTTAGAATATTGAATCAAATACACTTAAGGATATTTTGAGTCTTTAGTTTTAAAGAACAACTTATTGTGTTATTATTTTTTCTATAAAGGCAAAAACGATACTTATAAATGAGTAGTACCTCACAAGAGTAAAGTGTAAACCCAGATTTAGTTTTTAAAGTAATTAGACACAATACATATTGCGTTTTTTGGGAACAAAAGGTTCTGTTCAAAGCTCTCAAGGTACATTTAAACAGATATTGTTACAAAACAGAGGTTAAGGCGCCAAACGTAAAAGAAAATTTTTAGCTAAGTATATGAATTACTGAAAATTCACAATCATAAGAAACTTACCAATGGGGGTCAATAAAAACATTTTGACCGCTAAAACTAAAAATGTTCGTTGTTACAAGCGTAGCTCCGGAACCGTCGAACATGTCCATCCAAGAGTTGAAAAGCACTTCATCCTTTAAATTTAACACTGGCAAATGTCTGTCTGATTCCTTTTTCACTATTGATATTAAATCTTCAATTCTGGAAGAATGATAATTATTTTTTTAGGTTAGAAATAGATTTAATAAAGTTTTAATAATTTTATTCACATAATTTCTTTCCAGATTTATGGTCTCACAGAAAGTGGAATTAGGTATTTTATTTTTTTCACAAAATGTTCGTTATTCTAAATAATGAAACATAAGCTGTTATCAATTAACAATTTTAATGATTAGCTGCAGATCAAATTATTAACTATTTCTACCTAATCAGTAATCATAGTCAATTTGTACAAGCTTAAACGATATTAATATAATAATAAGCAAACAATAAACACCCGAACCTAACCTTTCACATTTCTAATAGTAGCGGAATTCGGAACTCACATTTAACTACACAGTTTGTATAATTTAATTAAAACAACAACTGTAAATTATTCAAAGCAATTATTATAAAGCCTCTATCTAATCAAATTTCTAAATCACGTAATACGCGGTAATACAATTATGAAATCGTTAATATTGATGTTCGGAACTACAATGTGATTGTAATACCATTTGTTATTGTTATTGCTAATTGTTCATAATGCAAATTGCATTATTAGGAAAATGTTTTAGTACAAAATAATTGGATTCTGTTTAGCATTAACATCATCGGGATATTAAATCTGATTTTCTTTAGTTTATATAATGATGTTTTTACATTTATCTCTTGAGACTAGGGAAGCGCTTGACCACAATCTCGCCTGATGTTAAGCTGATAATTCCCTTTTACCTAAGGGCTTGAGTACGATACTCTTGAATAAAATCGAACAATCTAAGCTAGAAATAGAATTGACGATAGTTTGGAAATGTAGGTTACATCCATAGAAATCTAAATAACAAGACACATAGAAGTGCTATAATGTCATAATTCGTATGAAAACCGCTGTCGCCAAAATCAACACATTTAAACCGATAGCTAAACAGTACACACAAGTAAACTATGCCTTTTATTGGACAGCTTGATTTTAGTGAAAACTAACTTAAATATTAAATTAAGCTTTTTAATATGTATCCTAACGCACGAATTTACGGTTTTTTTTAGAATAACATCCCTAAGCATATGAGACGTTTTGTTTATTTTTACTCCAATACGCAAAAATTCGGCTTTTCTACAACAGAGGTTGTCAATTTTCAATAGATATAACTTTGAACATAAACTCATAGAAATAAGGTTGTTTGTGTTAAACGTGATAATAAGAATGGTCATGGTCTTGTGGCATGGTAACCACCTGAGCGGCGACAATGTCACGCGCGCTTACCACTTCTATTGCCTTGTTATTTAGATTTCTATGGTTACATCCTATTATGTAAAAGGAGGAGACATTGTTGTTAATTTTTTAAACCTAGATGGATAAAATATGAAAACGATGCATAAGTAAAAATAGTTATGGGTAATCCAATCATTTTATCTATATAGCTTAGACCAGCTGCTTCACTTGTATCTTAGTATCCGATAAAAAGTATATGTATAACGAGTATGATATGCATCATAAATTTCAAAGTTGCTCTACGAATATTTTTAAGCTATTGCATAGCTTCTATCGCGGGCCTTGAGCGCGGGGCCCGAATCGAGAAATTCCGTAACGAAAAAACCTCACGCTCCCCACTCCGACGTAGACTGGGGTAGAAGCCTTTGAAAATAATGAAAAGATAAAAAAAATCGCAGTCGGATGAAACCCATTAGAAAAGGAGGAGAATATGATAAAAATGTAAGGAAAAATAAATTACGGTCAATCCGAGTTCGGGAAGCGGGAGGGGGGAGCTTTTAAGAGAAAAAAATGGTTTCTCTCGATTTCCAACAAAACTACAAGTCCTATAGAAAAAAGTTCAATGGCGAAGTTGTAGGTAATTAAAAGTTCTACAACTTTTGTATTCACAATTTTTTCACATAACCTAAAAATTTTGGTGAAAAATTCAAAAAACCAAGTTTTTGGTCTTTTATTTGTATCTACTTCAAAATTTATTTTTTTTCTACGAAATTGGGTGGAAACTTACTTTATTATGTCCCAAATACACTGTAATTTATTCGATTGAAAATATTTATTTTTTCGCCTTATTTTGAATTAATACCAAAA
>CAJQZN010042118.1:0-11284 GCA_907164685.1 Colias eurytheme | reverse complement strand
AAAAAAAATTATGAGGCGTGCACTTTTGGATTTTCCAAATTTTTTAAATTATTGTTGATTTATGTGAATAGTAGGTATTCTGTATTATATTGTATTCCTTGTTAACAATAATATTGAGTACCTAGAGGTCGAATAATCAATAAGAGGATATTATTATACTTTAGCTATGTCTGTTTTGTACTCTTTGACACATTGCACAGGCAAACAATGATGTTAAAAGTAGCAACACAACATTCGATCTTCAAAAACGGCGCACAAACGAACTCACGAACATAAACTATCGTGAGAAAGAGAAGACTGTTGTAGAATGTGGCTAATTAGCCAAATTTCGGCGTGCAACATCATACCAGTTTAATCGGGATCAACGCTTGCGTTTGCAATTCATCAACTTAAGGGCCCTTAGTAGGTGAAAACGGAAAAATGGACTGTTTTCTATGAGCTATAACTGAAAATATTGAAGTTTTTTCGCACTGAAATTTCTAATATGTATTACAGAACGTATGTGTGATGGGATGACTGTTTCCAAAACACGATTGGAAAAATTTTGCTCGATAAAAAAAAAATCCTGAAGTTACCTCTAAAATATCATATAAATGCTCATTACAACTGTATTTTACGATAATAATTCGTATAAAATCACAAATACATAGGTATTTACCTCCTCGATTTCGTGACTGTTTTAGATTTAGAAAATACTAGATATTTTCATTCACTTTTTGATAAAAATGTGAATGGCGCTTACGATTTTTAGTTTCGAGCACGTTGATTCCATACTAAATGCGGACCCCCTCACCTCTTACCTCAGGCCCGAATAGCTGATTTTTCGCTCACCGCCTAACCCCCCTTAAAGAGTTAAGAAACTGAAAATCTAAGTTAGTACCTACTAGTTAGTAGTTAGTTATAATCTTGAAACTGCATGATGTAACACAACCTTTAGTTTTTACTTAACGTACGTAACATAAAACCTTTTTTCTGAATAATTATTCAAAAATTTTCGTTGATGAAGAATCTTCTTCCATGTTTAAAAATAATTCTACTATAAATAGTCCAAGAAGAGGCTTCAGTCGTCAGTTCAGAAAAATCTCCGGCGTTACATAAACCTAAAAAGTATTAAAAAAATATCAATAACTTGATAAGTACAAAAATACTCTTCAGCTATAAATCTAATCTGTTCTTCCATAATACAAAATGTAAGTATTCTATTATTACATATCTTTATATCTTGCAATTTTATTTGTCCCCTCAATTGCTTTCTCTGAGACAAATTTTAAGAAATTGTGAACTATGAACAAAAAATTTCAGCAATTTTTTTTTTACAGGTGCGGACCTTGCGGTGGATGTTGTGGCGGCCCCTGCTGCGGCCCATGCTGCCCTTGCATAACCATCTACACGTGCTGTACAAAGATTTGTTAACCGTGGGCATTAAAGGGTGAATCGTCGCCGCCAGTCTCATGGAGGTGCTTCGACCCCCTTGTGTTCCGTCTAATCGATGCCGTTTTGTCTAAATAAATTACAAAATATGTAACACTGTTTATTATTTAGCACACCGTAATATTCAAACGAACACTGACAATATTCTAGCAGTTCTTGCAAATACGAAGGCTGTAAAACTTGCAATATATATATATGATAAGCTTTGGTTAACTCTGATCATCTCTGATTACTGATATTGAGGGAGTCACCATGAAGTGGCAGAGAGTGGGCAGTGGCTATAGTGGCCTATTGTGGCCTATATTATAGAGAACGGTGATCTACACCGTGATGTTTTAATTTGCGAAACGATGTGGGAAGGTCGAAATTCGAATGGTCTCGGCTATTTTGTGTAAAGATCAAGGTAAAATCGAATCGTCGATTGATAATAATTATTACGATGGACCAAAATAGATTTATGACATAAAATTAAAATTCAGATAGAAGAATGTAGATACTTAATACGCTCATCTGTTAAATAGATAAAACAATTTCATGTAGATGATTTCTACGCGATTTCTACTATGATTTTATAAAAAAAAAACACTTCCAGCCTCTGCTACAATTGAGTGCAGAGAAATGTGCCGCTTTCCTCGGCAGAGCCGCGAGCTTTCGAGGAGCTGCTCTTTCTCTGTAGGCCCCCGTCTGTTGCTGACGTTTCTAGAGTTACCCGAAAAATATTTCATTACCTACCTGGGTAATATATTTTAAAAGCGGAAAGGGCATCTGGGTAGTAAACATACTCGGGTAATCATAATTGCTAAAATAATCACATAGGGGTTATATTTTAATTAGATAGGAATTTTATTATATTACTAGATTTCCGCCCGCGGCTTCGCCCGCGTTTACAAAGGAAAACCCGCATAGTTCCCGTTCCCGTGGCATTTCCGGGATAAAACCTATCCTATGTGTTAATCCAAGTTACCCTCTATATGTGTGCTAAATTCCATTGTAATCGGTTCAGTGGAGTCATTTGACAAGGAAAGTAGATATACGTATCTATATATAGAAAAAATAAACTACCTAGCGAATTTACAACTAATTCTTTTCTACACCAGCTTTAGAGAGAATGAGCTATTAGTGTTTTTATAATGTGGATGTTTCCCAACTGGGAAACATCCACAGACTATCCTTATCATGGCTCCACCTTGTCATGTATAATTCGGAAAATGAGTTCAGCCGGCGAATGTTTCGATCCTTCAAATCAAAATAACATATAATTATTAATTATGTTATCTAAAACCTGTAAAATAATAACTATCTGAGATACATTTTTGAAGGATTTGCACTGAGAATAGAAAATAAGACTGATGAAAATCAAATTAATAATAATAAATGATAAATCATCTTTTACTACGTGAAACGTTTTTTGAACTGTAAACCATATAGGCGTATACCTTAACCCTTAAATTGATTTCGTCAGTTTTAAAGGACATAGTATTTACACACATGCTGGCGCTGTTATAGCAGACCTAAGCTTTGCTAATCGGTATATTGGGAAGGTACTAGCTATGTCCTTCGCGTACATGCAGGTTTTTTTACCAAAGCGAAGTACAGTCGCGAATGGTGACCATTTGAAAATTGCAAAAAACGGATCTCTTGACTCTCCCGATAAAATTGATAATAACTGTAAGTATTTTGGCTATTTTGCTTATAATGTTATATTATTAGTTAGAATACGATTGTAAGTATAGTATTTTGACATAATTTTTACATATTTTACAATATTTGGAATACAAATCTTAGTTTATATACGATGTCCCATAAAACGGACGTTGACAACTTGGAGTATATACTAGGGTATTCTTCACATGTCCTATGTAACGGACGTTGCCAATAAGGCCCTCCATTTTCAACGTCATCATTTTGATATATTTTTCTCTATTTTTAATATGTTTTAGAGGAGCATGACTTGGCAATCAATAAAAAATTCCCTCCCTACCTCTGGCGGAAGCTGAAGAGTCTGGCGTTGAGTTGAGATGACGATTTTGAAGGAAATGTAGACCTACGGGAGTGATTTCACTATGATAACAGTGTCAATCATTTACCCCCAGCACCATACCTTCGGAATTATACGACATATTGATTTGAGACACAATGAAGACCCAAAATGTCAGAATTTTTACCATCAACAAAATATTATTGCTGCAGAATTACAGCCATTACATGCGGTGCGAGATGAATCTTCCCTACTTCTCAGTAGTTCTTCAGCCACAGCATGATGTTACTTACCAGAAATACCACCCAATGTTTGAAAATTTAAATAATAATACCTTACAAATTAAAAAACTGGCAGAAAATGGATATAATATATGCCAAAGAATCCAAAAAAAAGCGATTTAAATTTCCTGTTTGTTTTGGTACCTCAAGCATGGTATACGACTTCTTTGCATACGATGAAGCAAACATATTTCAATCTGTACAATATAAGGAATGGGAAGAGGACTTTCTTGGTGTATTAGATAAGTTCTCAGGCTATGTAATACTATTTCTATTCCAATTCTTAGCATATTCTTAGGCTGTGATTTTTGGTAGTGTCGTTTTTTAAAATCCATTATTTTTAACGATATCGTTAAAGTTTTAACCAACATTTTAAGACAGATGTTTGAAAAGCTTATTCTAGATCGTTCATAATTATAATTTGATAATAATTTTGAATTACAGAGTTGAAAATGTGCATTGTATTCATGTACCACGGTTGCAGGAATAATATGCAATGTCCGTTATATGTGACGGTTCGAACATGTACATATAATTGCCAATGTCCGTTTTATGTGACATAATGAAAACAATAGAAAAAATTAAAATTTTTAATTTTTTTTTTTCATTTTCCTCTTTTCTATCCTAATTCCAACACATCCTCCAAATTTGGACATTATAAACACAAGTTATCTAGGGGTGACAATTTAAGGGTTAACCACCGTGACTCTATGGAGCATAACCACAAACTTTAATTAGGCGTACTAATATGTAAGTAATGTAAGTAAACCGTTACAGAATTATTTTTATAATTATTTACATATAAAATATTATAAAATAATTTATCTTACTTTATAAGAAACTGCTTTGCAATGCTAAAAAATATTGTATAATTGCTTTGTTGCATAACGTTACGCAGGCAAAATACTATCTAATTTAATTTCAATGATGTATCTTATTTATTTTTATTTCATTTTTAGGGTTCCGTACCCAAAGGGTAAAACGGAGTTAATTTTATCTAATTCTTATTTTAATTGTACTAGATGTCTACATACAATTATTTTGTCTTGTGTCTTATATTTAGACTAAAAAATAAAAATACAAAAGACATTAAAGATAATTTAAATTTAATTCTTTTTCTGCGATAATTTATTAATCTAAACCCTACACCTAAAATCAACGTTTCCTTAATTGTAGGTAAGTAGATATTTACTTGTAAAATAATCGGGAAGAAGAGTTCAAAAACGCTTGCGTTTGCCAAATTTGGAGCCAAACAAAAAATAAAATCAATAATACCTTCATACCAAAGGTTTGAATATCTGTAGACGAGTTAAAATATTTTTTCTTCATTTGTTCTTTCGGTACGCTACAATTATTACTCCTAGAAAAAAATCCTGAGTCAAATTTGCTTGTAATTAGAGCTATAAAAAATGTTTAATAAATAATAAAGTCATAATCGTCACAATATGGCGGCAATAAATAAAAATTTTGAATTAAAAACACTACGAAAATATATATATTATATTTGAAACGCATTTCAATTTTTTTAACACAAAAGGAAAAGTAAAAGAGGTAAAAGTATTTTATACCAAGAAATGCGGTGCACGTATTTGCATGTATCCTTTGTTGAAAGTTTTCTCCTTGTCGCAATAAATTTGCAAGATCGCCATGAGAAGAGTGCATAATTCAAGTCATGGGTAAGTAGCTTTTATATTTATTAATATACATACTAGGTACCTACTACCTAGGTAGGTAAAACTGTACATTATAGGGCGTGGAATTTGGGGGTAGTGGGGGGTGGAGAGAGGGGGGGTGGGTACTAGGAACTTCCCCTGTAAAGGGGGGGCGCGAAAATTAATAGTTTTCGAAATAATTTCGACGGAGCCCCTATTTCTCCTATTTCTGTGTAGTTTTTTTTTAAAGAAACCTAACCTAACCTAACCTAAACTAGATTTTTTTTGCGCGTCGACGGAGCCCCGCTTCGCGGGGCTCCTATTTCTGTGTAGTTTTTTTTTTTAAGAAACCTAACCTAACCTAACCTAACGGCTAACCTAACCTAACTTGATTTTTTTTGCGCGTCGACGGAGCCCCGCTTCGCGGGGCTCCTATTTCTGTGTAGTTTTTTTTTAAGAAACCTAACCTAACCTAACCTAACCTAAAGGCTAACCTAACCTAAACCTAACCTAACGAATTGAGGGTGAATATCTCCGCCATTTTTGATTTTAGAGAAAAGTTGTTCCTATAAAACATGCTTATATTAGCGTTATCTTTACGATAAAACAATAATAAATAGGTGTTAAAATGACACCAACTCCATCAAAAGTCCTGCGCCCCCTTTGCTTTAGTCCAACCCAACTAGCTTTAGTGTTAAAAGGTTATCTAGTAATCCGAATAATCGGACGATTAAATTATTTTATTCATCCGGTAATCGGACGACTAATTTATTTTATTCATCCGTTTAGCGGACGACTAGACACTTCGATTAATATTTTTGTTAAATTATAAATTGCGAATATTAATAATTTTATTTTATTTAATCTATTTTACAAAAACTATACCTAATAATAATTATTTTTAATGTTGTTGTTAAAAAATATACAAATTTCATAAATAAAATTTTAATTATAATATTTTTTTTGTTAGATAGAAATGTTTTACCCTCAGGTTTTACCTGAAATGAAACGCGTTTGACAATCGCTGTAGGTCAATTTGACACTGTCATAACAGTAAGTTCGCGTTTCAAAGATAAAATGGAGAAAAATTTTCCGATTTTCAAAAATTCGTGACTCAAAAACAAAAAGTTTTCGCGCTGTGAAATTTCAGATTTAGGTTCCATAGGACAATAGCTAACCACAAAAAAAATTACGACTCTCAACTCCACGCCCTATAATGTACAGTTTAGCCCCTAGGTATTTCCTAACGATATATTTTTCATTTTGAGATATTATTAACTCAGGCCCCGGAACCACAGACAATAGAAAATCAGTGTCTGGGACCGATCGGGCTGCTTGGGGCTCAATGGGTTATCAAATAATTTACCCAATTACCTATGTGGATTATATTTTAACTTGAAAATTTAAAACAAAAACCCACCAATTACACGTAAAAGTGTGTAAGTATATTAGGTACCTATGTAATTATAGTATATGTATAATAAAATAAAAATGTACCTATCAGAATATATTGATTATGTATTTTTAAAAGAAATCAAATAAATTGCCGTACTTACCTACAGGCTATAACTCTAATGCAAATTGCAATACACGGCACGGGCGGCACCGTTATCGGCTAATTTTTGCATAAATTCAGTATGTAGGTAGGTATATAGTATTTTCAAAGACTACGTCATAATATTTCATACTATCATTACATAGCCTAATTATTTACATTTACTCTTCATGGAATGAGCCTAATTCCTATATCTTTTGTATTGTAGGTATATAAAACACAATATTAGTACTATTTATTTATCTTTGTATGACTCTGAAAAGTTAACATTTCAAACTTTTCGGTGATGACAATTATTAACTGTTCTAGCAAATATACCAATTGGCTATTCCAGATAAATGAAATAATTGAAAAATAAATACCTAACAACTAAAACAATAAAAAAATGACCTTCGGTCGTTTCAGTGAACAGAAATGTTCATGCTCTTGCGGGTAGATTACAATCTAGTTAATTTTACAGACCTGCACGTACTGGCTACAACCAATCTTGTATCTGGCTTAAATTCCCACGTTAGGTACGTGAAAAGTGTAATATAGATTTATCCGTAAATAAACAGAATAATTATCTTATCTGCTATGCGGCAGTGCGCGGGAGGGGCGAGGTCCCGTTAGCCAGAGCCACAGCTGATTTCACATGTCTGTGACCGTGCCGCCGCGCGCTCGCTTTGCACTACGCGAACTAAAATGCCGGTAACTTAGAACTATAATCCGATACGACAAACTATTGTGGATACTGTGACTTCCGTGTGGTTATTAAAGCAATTAGTGTATAATCCATCCATAACATACTTCATCCGTGGGTGAGTTTTTGTTTACATTCATGAAATATGGATATTCCTGCCCGGCTACAAATGTATAATAGAAATAAGTTTAATGTTTATTTTAAACTAGTGTATTCTTTTCCTCGTATATAATTTATTATGAAAGTTTAATGACTTTATTACTATTCAATTTCTACTATTAACGTTAAATATAGTTGATATTGTCAGATCGTAAATAAATAATAATAAACGTACCATAAACGCTACTCACTCAGTAAGTACCTACCTCGGCGAACAATAAAAAAGTATGAAATAAAAAGTACGCGTGTAACTTGCTCCCTCAAGGTTTAGTATTCAAGTAAGATTATAAGATAAAAAGAAAACAACAATTATTCTTAGCTTACGTACCTAGGTATGCCAAAGCCCAAAACATACAACTTTAAACCTTATTGCAAAATTTTTTTTTTTTTGGATCTTGACATTAATTACAGGCTCATGAATTTTTGTATAATTTTGTTTCATACATAAATTCCTAGATTAATATGTTTGGAAACACGTACGTACGTAATCTGTGATTATCAAACTTTTATCGTACAAAAATGTACAATATACCTAGGTATTATAAATTACTAAAATCTATCAAAATTGCAAACAACAAAATATCCTTGAAATACCTAGGTAGGTAGGTAAGAGTCGTGACTTTTGGCTCTCATGGCCATGAGTCATAATCAGGTAGAACAAAAATCATTAAATATTTGCATTATCTTTATTTGATTTTTTTCCTCCGTATCGTTAATTGGTTTACTAAACTCTTTTAAAGGTCATGATAAAGGTTGTGGGAAAAAACTAAGTAGGTATCTACTATCTACTTATCTTATTTTTGTTATTTATTCTATCGATCCGATCGAAAAAAAATTGGATAAAAATTCGATTTTACTTAATGAGACATTTAATTTATTTTATTTATCACAAAAATTGATTTAATCGTTATAAACGACCTCCCATTTATACTAATTACTATCTCTATTTCACTTCTAAGCATTCTGAGGTGTCGAGTCGGATGCTGTTATAAATTTAATGTTTAAACTTTAAATTTAATAAATTTTAAAGTAAGGATTTACTTTTATACACTTTCATTGTATTGCGTATTTGCGTAATTATACTAGTTTAGGTTATTAGTAGGTATTCATTATATTCTTTCTATTCCTAAAACCAAAATTTAAAAAAGACATAATATTATAAAGTGATCAACTTTAATTGAATTTCTAAATCCGGTATGTGAATATTGAAAAACAATAATTTTATGTAATCGGTCAACACGGGTGTTAACTGTTAGCAACAAGTTATCTCGCCAGAAAGATATTCCTAATGTTCATAAACAGAAAATACCGGAACAATAACAAACAATTATTTATATAAACATTTTTGAGTAATATTAATGCCGCGGTAATAAATAATGTGTTACTTAACAGAAACATTTTAATTGGCTAATTATGCGTCTTCACCTAATTATGCGTCTTCTCCGCTATTTGGTATCTTAAATTTAAATTGATACATAAATGGTCTTGTAATATGTGTACAATGTGTTAAATAGTTTTATCTATACCTACCTGTAAAGTGTAAACAATGCAAATAAATTGTGGTATTTATGCTGTAATGAAGAGGATAAAGTAAACACTAGCTTAATAATTACTAGACATGGTTGCATACTTGTCTATCAACTAACAATTTTAGATTTCTTTTTTGAATGTTTTATATAGTTTCAAACAAGTAACTGTTTACTTCTTACTTCAGAAACACAGTGACAAATGCTTCTTCTTTTTTTTTTAAGAATAGGTCTTAGTGGGACTGGTACCAGTATTATTTCACTAAATTTTCCCCTATAACCTGCCTCAACAAAAGCATAAGGTTATTTAAGTACCAAACTCACTATCCATTTTGTATGACATGACTGATGTCTGTATTTATGTCTCACGCTCACTATTAAAACATCATTATCATCGAACTAATACAATCGCATGTACCTACTTGTAGGTTTATTTTTTATACCTTCGTTATACCACATACAGACGAGGGAGTGTTCTTTGTATCGAAGTTATTGTTTTGCTATTTTCCCATCACGATTTTCTTAACTAGACTCCCAGTATTGTTCGACTGAATGACACACTGAACTACCATATAGGTAAATTGCATGCATAATAATCATTTAAAAACTGATAAAACTTTAATTTCATTTGATTGCAATATTAGTTTCTATAATTTATTCTTACCACTTAGAACATAAACTAACATTGGGAAGTAAGAGACTATTAGGTATAATATTATTTAAAACGTACATAATGTTGTATATTTACAGACATGTACGGTTTAACATAATCTATAGATGATAGCTCATATAAAAAGCACAACGGAAGAAAACGGAGTGACGGTTAGCATGCTCGTTCGCTTGTCTCTTCCGTATCTAATTGTCCAAGTGCGACATCACTCATGTGCATTGAATTTTCACAAAACGACGAGTTTAACAGAAACATTCTAAAACGCTTCATATTTAATGCGGTAAAGATTGTTTTAATTTGTACATTGGTCGCGGTCGCGTGAAATGGCCCAGCATCGATACGTCACGGCAGTTGTCAATCAGAGCGAACGATGCGCCTATACAATTGCAAGATCGACCTCGTTGCTCTAAGCCAATCGAGGATTTCACTCAACTCAACTAGAAAATCTTTATTTGCATAATCCTTTCAAAGAAATCTATTACTTTTAACGCAAAGTTTAATTGTTATTGTACCATTATACTTTATAAAAAATAGTTGAAGAATACTCTGACTCGTGATGAAATTTATGTTGTAATTTGCACACGAGTCTGCAAGCTGAACTTTCGTAACTAATAAAATAATCTAGACCTTTCCCATTCAGTTCGGTGGTAGTGGCTCTTGCACTACTCTGTACATTCTGCCTTGGTTTCGAGCAGTTATTCAAATGTCAAACTATCGATGATCTATATAAAACCATAAGTGTAATGCTACATTTTGTATAATGGTGTTAAAGTAGATGATATTTCAATGATATTCCAGTATCTTAAAACAGATTTGAAAGCAACTGACTGCCATAATGTTAGTTACCCTATAAAAATAAATTGTAACATTAACGCTTCCGATTAAATCTTTAACAGAAGAATAAAACATGATAAGTAAAACGAAGAAATTGAAGAATATCATGACTCAATATTTAATGCTGTGTAAATAGAAGCGGTAGGGAGTGACAATGGGTCAACGTCGAAGCAAGTCTCCGTTTGTCACGGTTTCTAATTCACGGAAATGACCTATAACCTTATTGTTAGAAACTAGTTCGTTCTAATGTATATGCAAATTCTGTCACTATTTGCTTAAATAGTGACAGAACCTCGACAACCTGATTGCATGAGACTCATTAAGAGCTATTTTGTCAGATGTCCTTTATTATATTTACACAATTTTTAAGCATACTTTCTAGTTTTTTTCAAAAATTTTAATTAAACATTTTATCCGGATCGCCCAGTTTTATATAATATCAAATAAAGGTTCTTGAAACTTGAAACAACATAGATATAGAGTCATCTTAAATATGCAAATATTCTTGCCCCGGCT
>CAJQZN010042116.1:2352-29313 GCA_907164685.1 Colias eurytheme | reverse complement strand
GTCACACGTTTTGCACAGACTCTAACATAAATCGAAATGAATAAAGTTGCTCCTTATCAACGGGTCATTGGGGTAAAGTAAATAATATTATCGCACAATTATCTCTTCCAATAGTTTAGAATAATTTGTAAACGACCAATAACGATAATGATTGAGAGAGGGTACTGACGGGAAGTATGAATGATCGTATTGCGTTTGACAATTGTAATGTGATATTATTGCTTTGCTTTCGTTGCGGGGTCTTATAATATGATGAGGTATGAATGTACTGCGTGCCCATTTTAATTTATCGAAATTTGAGATAGATAATACCTAATAGTATACATTAGAACCTTTGATACATTGATACATTACCCTCATAGGAGGCCTGTGTCCCAGCAGTGGAAACATATATGGGCTGATGATGATGATGATGATGATGATGATGATACATTAGAAATTTCAGTGCCTTTATGATGCTGCGGATCTGATGATGAATAATTAAAGATGCGACTTTATAATACAGCTTTATCAGACGATTAGTTCTAAATATTATTTTGTACCCAGTCATTTACTTCATTAGGTAGGTACTCAGATATAAACAAACTTAGAACAAATGTAATTTTTTGAATGATGCATAATTATAATCCTCAAATATTTGTTGCGCTCTGAACAACTTGTTCGGATTTAAAATAAATAAAGATTATAAATAACCTTCAATTCTAATCGGAACAAAATGCAATCGAAAAATAATAATTTAATCGCTCCATTTGTCTTATTTACTGTATTCTTTTTTTATAAAACTGGATATAAATGCCAAAGATAAGCCTCATGTGTTCGGAAATTATCTTCTATGTTCCGATTGACTGCACAATTTAAATATTATAATATGATGACCACGAATGATTCAATTATATGCCATTGTTATCAATAATTTGACGCTAAGGTCAATGATTTTGAGAAAACGTCGGAAATAAGGTTATCATCTCACTTATTCCTATTAGGTATATGTACCTTGAATACATGAACAGCTGTAAGTGATTATTTTATATTTATTTCTATTTTCTATTGAAGAACAGTAGTACCTAGTCTGTAGTACAGCTTAGTTATAATAATATGTTAAAATTAATACATCGATGACCTATATTGATACAAAAAATGACTGTCCTCCTTCACAGAAAATATAATTGCTGGAAGGATTGAATTACTTTCATTTTCTATTTAAAAAGTTTTTGTGTTTAGTTTTTTTAGGTTTGGCAAATAACATAAAGGTTAGCTTTCCTTTTGGAATATTATTCTCAAATCTAGTGTTTAGAAAGTTAATTTAAAAAAAGACGGGTTGCACTCCGGGAGGCGGGAGTGCCGGCAGAAGTGAAAACTTGATTATTAACGTTGAGCATGTTTGATATTTTGGAATGGTATCCGTCTTACGCTTTTTCGATCAGGTCACGTGTCCTGACGCGAGTTTAAGATTTTATAACCATTACAGAAAAAGTGCTCAACGCCGCTAAAGAAGTTTTCACTTCAAAAATCAGGGATGAGATTTAATAAACAATAACTATTTGCGATTAGAACTAATATATTATACATGCAATATATATAATGCATATTTACTAAATTTATTCATTATTTTCTATATTTATTAATAATTCTAGAAGACTTCGCACAACGCCAGTGCTAGCTTAATAAAACAAAATAATATAGAACAATATTATTTACATGTTTAAAATGTTTGTATATTTATATGGAGACACATATTTATTTGGACAACGTGATGCAGGTTGGATAAGATCCGGGCTAGAAATAGATTATTTCAATGCTGTTGTTGCTAATATAGCAGAGCTTAAATTAAGATAAATACTGAATATACAACAATACGTCTACTTGAAGCTTAATACGTTCTACAATGATTTTCCGGCAAACTAATTATGCTTATAACTCGTGCTGATAATGGAGCGAAACAAAATCGAGAGCGTAATCAATTTTCAGTCGTGTTTTATTTTAATTATTAACCTTTTATTATACCATAAACCATGGACGTATAAAAAAAGACGGACGCCGTATTACGAACAAACAACGTGAAGCCACCATAGTAAGCTAGCGATCGTGTCAAGACAATAAACACGCACACACTCTCACCATAGTAAGCTAGTCGGCCGCCATTACGTCGTGAACTACCGACTGATTAACTGCGTCACTGTTTCACAAAAAATATTTAAAATGCCGTCTTGCGTGGTTAAATGGTGTCGCAACAGTACAATTTTAAATAACAAAACACAAGGGATTACATTCCACAGGGAAGCAAGTTATTTCTTTTATGTTTTAATGACAAAATTATTACGGCAAAAATTTATAGAAAAAAATACAGCCGCCATTGTCATCAGGACAGCTGTTGCCATGGCAACATGGCACACACACATGGATGTTTCGCCGCCATTACTAGGCTTCACTCAATGTTTAGGCGATATACCGTCCGTCTTTTTTTATACGTCCATGCCATAAACAATATAACATAATTGGGGTTTTATTTTTAAATTTAGAAATAGGTAGATACTATTTTATAAATTTTATTTTCAGCGTCTACGTCAATATTCAATAACTTTTGTTATTAAATCTTGAAGAAAGTGCGAGCTGGATGTATTCAAAAGAAATATACGTATGTATTTATATATTTTATGGGGATTTGTTTAATGATGAAGTTAACCTATATGCATTAACAATAATTGCCAGTATACGGACTCTGTTGTTAGTGTGATGGACAATTAACTAGAATTGACGTAATTTGAACCGTGTGTGTCTATATCGTTAAATACAGACTGGGTGAGAAATTGGTTTTACTATCTCTTTTTGATGCTTTTGAAGGTACTATAATAGTATAATATTATATTGTCTATGAGTATAGAAAGAGATGTAATCGCAACTTAATGATATTTTTATTATAACTTTTCTTATTTCCATTCTACTTAAAAATTCACATTTCCTTGCGTGATAGCGAAGTAGTCGTGAGGAGCGAAATCTAAAAAAGAAATGCATTTGATTTTCTAAAAAAGAAAGGTAGGTACTTAGTTAGTGATTTTGTAATAACTTATCATTTATAACATAACTATCTTAAATATATGGGATGAAATACGAAGAGAAATCACTGCTAGGTACTGTACATTTTATATAAAATTCAACGAAGATTTAAAATGCATCCATTATCGGTGCAAGTTATATCCATCATAAGCACAGCCAGTGTGCACAACCTAATGCAACAATTAGTACCATTATAATATTCATGAACGAACATGCAAGTTCTCAGAGCCTGGTAAAGGTGTTTTCACACTTGTGGGATGAATAAATGACCCGACTTTGAAATAAGAGAGTAATAGGTATTCAAGTTGATGTATATAGAGGTAAAAGTTCATCTTTTTTATTTTTATCGTTTGTTTAACTTTCACACGATAAGAAAAGCTAAGTATATTTTTTTCCTGATGTTAAGTATCGAATAAGTCACCACCGCCCAAATTAGTTTCGAATAATAAAAAGAAAGATATTTGAATTTCTCTATCAACAATATTTAAACAAAGTCTTAAATTTTAACCATTCATTCATCCAGGTTATAACAAACGAGCTGCAGAACCAATGAACAAAGGTGTTCTCAAATATCGACAATACCAAATACAACCCGTATTGTGTGAAGATACCCTGACAGATTCACTGGTACCACATCTTCAATCGTAGATACATACAGTGCCATGTTGTAACGGGTATTATGACTGTGTTCTTAACCTCAATCTATTAACTATCTCCTCTGTTATAAAGCTGTCGAGAGACTAAGAAATGTTACAAAACACACTTATTTATACATGAATAGAATTATTGTTGAGTGTATGCCATTAAAACAAGTAGGCAGATTTTAGAGAAAGTCATAGATTAACTATATATTATGTAGTAAGTTTCAGCGGCAAATGTAGAGGGAACGTAAAAAATTACGACAGTCTTCTAGTTTTAGTACTCTTTAAAAAAAAGTTAATGAAGAAGAAAACCATTCCTGTTTACACTTATTCTTTCGTATGAAGGTTTCAGTCTTTCTTTATTGTTTTTGTTGTCCTAACTTCTTGTAACTAATTATTTAAAATATACTTAATAAAGTTTAGAAGTAGTGATGTAAAAATATTTATTTCCCTTTCAAGAAAACTATGTACATTTATCGACTGTCGGTATCGAATACTAAATCAATTCTACTCCATATAATTTACACTTGCTTTACTCAAACGTGATAATTCTCAAGTCTATTCACTTCGGATATTCACCCAAACGTTTGTTACAGGGACGGTATGCAATAAGGAGACAGGAAAGTGTAAGGAAATTGGCCTTCCGCTGCTTTCAGTCAACGGTTGATGGCATATGGTTATAAAACGTCTCGAAAAGATCTTTTACCATTTAACAAATAGGGTTTGTGTTTGTTAGATTTGCGGTCAAGTGTGGAAATAGCACTCCTTCTAATTGGCAAAGCTTTAATTTTGGATCCTGTAAGTAAACGTCGTATTTGATTAATCTGAATTTTACATACTTAAAAGTTAAAACTAACCATCGACGCAACTTTGTTTCTGTAAAGAAGTGAGAGTTTATTCAAACAAGTTTGAATTTTGTGATATATTGGACATGACTCATATATAACATTTTACAATACTGATATTAGTTATAGTTAAAAGGTTAACGATCTTAAAAATAATCATATGCATATTGTAATAAAAAAGGAAATAATTGTAAGAATATCGAAAAGAAGGTCGTCTAGAGGTTCATGTTATTTAACTATACTTACCTATAAGGAAAATAATCATATTCAATCCTTTTCAAATGTAATCGATTAATAGATATGTTTATGATCTTTCCTGCTGCGTGAAATTCAAATGCTTCAAAATAAATCTTACCGCGGCTGTACACACTCGTCGAGAGCCTCTCGTCGAGAGCCTCGGCCGAAAAGACTCTCGTCGAGAGCATGCCTGTACACACTCGTTCTAACATTTGAACTGAAGACTTACACGAGAATGGACGTAGAAATAGCTGCTGCTATTTGTCTTTGTGCCGTGAGCTATTATAATTTTTTAAACATTTACTAAAAAAAAAAATTCTCAAACCATGGAGAAAAAGAAGATGGTGGATGATTACTATGCACCGCAGTAGAAACAGGGAAATAAATATAAAAACTTCCTGAATAGTTAATGTATTTTATTGTATTTTTAAGGAATCAATAGAAACGCTTCTTTGTTTCAGAAGTAAAATGGAAAATCAATTGGCTGAGTTGGTGGCAGAACCTTCTGGCCAATCCATACTAATATTATAAATGCGAAAGTAACTCTGTCTGTCTGTCTGTTACTCGATCACGCCTTAACTACTGAACCAATTTGCATGAAATTTGGTATAGAGATATTTTGATACCCGAGAAAGGACATAGGATAGTTTTATCCCGGAAACCTACGGGAACGGGTTTTTCTTTGAAAACGCGGGCGAAGCCGCGGGCGGAAAGCTAGTTTAAAATAAATCCATAAAAAATAAGTTCCATAAAAAAGGTTCTGTTTGATAGCACTCCAAAAACTGTAATTCTCGTTCATTAGACCACATAGTGAAACACGTGCGTTCATAAATAACGTCAGCGAGCAACTAACTGAACGAGTGTGTACATGCTCGCTCTCGTTTTCCTCGCGAGACTCAACGAGACCCTTTGACTCGGGCGCAAAAAACCGACCAGCGACCGAGACAGCCGAGGCGAGACACGAGAGTGCGAGACAAGACGAATGCACCATGTACATACTCGTTCTCGGCCTGTCTCGGTGTGTCTCGGCGAGTGTGTACAGCCGGCATATATATAAAAATGAATCGCAAAATGTGTTGGTAAGCGCATAACTCGAGAACGGCTGAACCGATTTCGATAACTCTTTTTTTATTATATTCCTTGAAGTACGAGGATGGTTTTTATGTAGAGGAAACGTAAATATGTACCACGGGCGAAGCCGGGGCGGACCGCTAGTTTATTATAAAATGGACCAAAAACATGTGCAAACAAAAGGCAAGTTGAGTATCTTGTATGACCATTTATATCATAATTTATCGGTGGATATAATTTATTTAAATCAACCGTTGTTTTTGTGTGATTATGTAATTAACATAACATAACATTTAACAATTATTAACAACATTCAACAATTATTCTAAATTTTACTTGCAAAATAAATACATTTAAACGTTTTCGTTGCGTTAATAAAATCACTTAATAATTTGTAAATAATAATATTATAATAATATATTTCAAATCATTAGTTCAACACAATACAAGCTTAAAACTAAAAATAATAACGTAAACAATTAAGAGTTGGCAATTGCTAATCATGTTGTTTATATTCTAAGCAGGAGCAGGGTTGCAGTTCCAAGTAATCCTTAGACTAAGTGGTAATTAGTAATTAACCTCTTTGTAACTAACTGTTTATACATGTTGTGTTTTATATCGTTCTTTAGAAGGATCTTTCGATGGTTCTGGGGTAGTATAATTATAATTACGAACCCTTGGAAAGATAATGCTTGAAGAGATTAGGTGTTTGTCAGACAAGGTTAAAGGTATTGAAATAGGCTTGTTTTTTTATTAATTTGTTGTTTTATTATTGTCTTATTTCGATCGGATTAAAAGAGCGTTTAATTAAAACAACAATTATAATATAGGAGAAGATATTCATGAATGAAATGAATAAAGTATGAGAATTGTTTGTTTTTTTTAATTCCCAAACTAAATCTGAGCATTGATCGTCTCCTCGATAGAATTGCTAGTTTATAACAACATACTGAACAATCTTACAAATCTATCAAGGACTCAGAGATGCTAGACACGATGCCCGTTTAGGACTTGAAAAAAGAACTTAAATGGATTAGAACTTAGGTAGGTATATAAACGCAATTGCCCTATAGCTACACAGTATACTCTCTACTAAAGGAATGATGTAGTGAATTAGTGAAGACTTAAGGGAAGTCTATATAGTCATTTTTTGTCAAAAAAAAGTTTGAGATAAACATTCGAACATTTTCATTGATAAATAACCTAGTGGTGTGGTCTGTTAATCCCATGTTAATCCCAACACACTGGTAACATTAAAACGCTAGCTCAATGTCTAATTACAACTGTGCAGTGTGGCGACGATTTCATTACGAATGTATGAAGCTAAGACGTGGTTTGCAAGCACACGACCCATAGGTACAATGCTCCTTCCTCACCAGCGCTCGGCCAGAATAACTAGACACCCGATAACCCCTATTGTATCCCACCCCTATCACCAATTCCTATGCACCTCAAGGACGAGGTATTTCAACTTACACCGGCCGAAGATGGCCCTAGCACTTGCCTGGGCGAACGACAAAAAGTCGAAACGTGTGGGACTGCAGACGAACTCGTTTCACCATACATGGCTCTCCTCGACAACTGGCTTCCCAACGCACCAGCTCACATAATATTGTTAGCCGCCGATAGCTTTTTATGTCCGATGCATTATTCGATACTCATTTAAAATTCTAACATGAGCATATAAAGAAAGCTCGCCATTTCCATGCGGTCCCCTGCTGTCGCCGGTCGTCTTTACGGGGACGAGTAACCGTTCTATAGGTATTATCATCGAAGGTGTTTTATTATTCAAATTTATTACGCAAATTTACTTTGGGAGGCTGCGCCGGTAAGCGCCCACGCAGCGAAATCGCGGGGGCAATTCGAGGCTTCTGCGTTCAAACGTGCGCGCGCGGCGAACGTCACCGTGCGTTGATATAGATTATAAAATTAAAAAGTTAAATTCGAAAATAGAATCGATAACAAACCGGCTCGCTGGGTAAGCGTCACAGTTCGAATTTGGTATTGGATTTTGGATTTATAGTGTTGTCTATGAAGAGGAGATCAAAGTTTATGAATGGAGTGCAAGTGATGTAATGAATAGTGTTGTGGCTGGTGTCAGCGGTTCGGTGGGCGCCAATTTGTTGACAATGCGCGATCATTAGACTGGAAAGGTGAGTGTAATACTTTATTTGTTGGGCCAACAGTTAATGACGGTCATTTATTTGCAGCCTCTCAGAACATAAGGTCTAGAGTCGCCCACATGCAGCCTACGTCTGTGTGAGAGGAAATGGTTAAACCTAATTTTATTACGGTACTAAAATATCTCGTATGGGATAAAATAATAAACGGCATTAATGGAATAGCACTTTGAATACATCTATTGAAAATAGGGACATTTTATGTGTCATGGAAATCAATATTTTATAGTTTTTTCAAAGTTATACAAATAATAATCATTATTTATGTACTAACTGCATAATATTATGTAAATTAAAACAAATTTTATTCAATTAATAAATCAAAACAATTTACTTCTAAATAATCAGAAAATATTTTTTTTTAAATTAACCATTTATTATGGCTGACAAACAGTAATAAAATATGACCTTTATTATCGCTATAAATAAAAATATTGAATCGAATTTATATTTTTCTCCACACATGACGTAAATGTTGTAGTTAAAAGACGTGGGTAGTTTATTAAAGAGGATAAACGCAAATAAAGTTAGGATTACGTAATATAAGAATTATTTAGCCGTGTTAGTAGACGGTAATGAAAAAATATACGAATTACGAATACATTAAAACAACAAAATACATGCTGTTCATAGTAATCATTCTAGTTTATTGCACACAAGCACAAAATATTTGAATGGACGCGTGGGTGAGCGTAGACATAATGTCGCGACATTTCGAAATAATGCAGCCACTTTGAATAATATTAAAACTCTTATCCTCATACACATACGGTTCAAAATACACTAGCAATATTACGTTGCTAATTTTCATATTACTCCCTTTACAGAAGAGTCGGTTGACAAAAAGCTTTGAGTCACATAATTTAACAGAGTAAATGAAAGGTTGGCTTGGGGAATCGGAAACGACACATTTTGCTGACTGTACTTAAGTAATTATTAGCGAATGTACTAGGAAATGATTAAAATAATATCGAGTGTTGAAATATTGCAGAAATATTATGATGTATTTTTGTAGGAAATTCTTGCTTCTGTGAAGAAACAAAGAAGAAATATTTATGAAGATGGCTCAGTGTTATTTTATTTAAATAACAGTTTATTTTCTGTAAGTACTGGCACTGCGTAGTGTTATTATTTAATCTGTGACATTTATTTAGAGTGGACTGTGGTTACCTATATTATTTTGGTAATTCTGAGAATAGGTTGTTAAAGTTAACTATTGAAGTGAAACCTCTTTAAGCGCATTGAGAGTAAAATTTCAATGTCGCGCCATGGCATGGCCGTTTCAAAAGTGCTTCTAGAAGAAGTCTAATTGAATAAATAAATGTTTGAGTTTGAGTTTGGCAATACCGCCACGTCATGGAGTAAGGCGACGATTTTGGTATCTTTGAATCATGCCAAAGAAGTTTCACTTCTGACACGTCTGCTCCGCACACACGATTTTTTTTAATTTTTATAAATCTAAGATATAGCTAGTCCTAGCAGATAAATATTTGCCAGGTTATGGCACCAATACCTATATCCATCCTACAACTAAATGTACTACAACTAAATAGGTAGTAGATTCAGGTACATATATTTTAACATGCGTGGCTGGCGCCTGTCGTACATAGGTAGACTTGCTGAATATGTGAAATCAGTCGTTTGTAAATGATAGCGTAATTAATACTTTTGCTTGTAACTTCTTGTTGTAAGAAGGAAAGTTAATTAACCTAGGCGTCAAAATTAATACTAATTTTACGATTTTTGACAAACAGATAATAGTAGCTACATATAGTGTATAATTTATGCTTCTCACAAGTTTATTTATCAAATAAAAAAATAATAAATTGTCAAAATAATCCAAATATTTTTTTTTGCAAAAAATGTACAATTTGTATTATATTCTTAATACAAATTATGTGCATATATTAAGGCTGTAATAAATAGTACGTACACGTTAAAAAAGGGTGTTTTTATTTGTTTCTATAAATGTGCACCGGAAATCAGAGGTTCTAAACCTACTTCATAAGCTTAAAGAAGTGAATTAAAATAATTAGGAATATGTAACATTTGAATGTAAAAAAAAAACAATTAAGTACGTCTTAATTTAATAGTCTATGTTTGGATAAAAACATAATTAGACTATGTTTATTTCTATAACAAAAGACAATATTGTTGTGATCGAAAATAGTTTAATAGACGAAAGTTCTGAGCTTTACTATCATTTTATTTTTTATTTAGTTCCGAAAACTATTGTCTATTACTAGGTAAATATTTTTTAAGAAAATAGATATAGAATAAGTTTATATCTAATTATAGATTATAGACATTTATTTTATTATAGACCTTGAAACTTTACTCTCAACGCGCCTAAAGATGTTTCACTTCAATAAAAAAAAATGTTTATTAGCCAAAGGTTTGCGATGTCTGCTGGCCATATAGGTCAGTTGCAGTGTTGTGTTCCCCATTGTCCCAAGAATAGGGCCAGCGGTCAAAAGGCAAACTATACTTATTGTTCAGTAACTGTTTTTTTCTATGAGTACTTTAACAGGAAATAGCTGTGTTTTTCACGTTATTTCTACGTTGTTTTGATCGCTTATTGTAATATTTATTATGTTGTGAATTGTGGATAATGGATACTTTAATAGCAGCTTTACATAAAAAAACAAAGAAATCGATTACATGTTTTGAAATCGATTTCTTGACTAATCAAAAAAGGTTTATTTCAGCATGTATTAACTATCGCTACATTGGATTGCAATGCAGTTTTCATTTCATATAATACGAAATAGTTTTAAATCTAGATAACTTATAAAATAGGCATGAACTTTGTGTATCATAAATATATACACATTCTATTCGCCAAAGAAAAGCCTGTACCAGTCACTAATTCGATAAACTTTAAAAAAAATCAACAAGCAAACCTTGTAAAATTAGAAAGTTTAAAACTTTCGACGACCAAAGGGCCACATAACAGTTCCATAATTATAAGCAAGATTGATATTATGCAGTTATTCGTATAGCAATGGATAAAATATGGGAATAATGTTGTGAGAGAATTCCATAGGAAACGAGACGAGCAGGCACCTGCTAATGTTGATAGTGGTTTATGGAAATCACAAGTTGATAACTAATATGCATCGATATGGGATGGATGCAATTCTATGTGTATGCTAATCTAACCTACTTTTGAGGCAGCGTTTTAATGAATGAGACCCGTTTGTGACTTTGGGATTGAGTATAGACTTAAATTTTTTTTATATTTTGAAAGAATACTAACATATTCTGTGGTGTAAACACGAATTAATATTTATAAAACCCAATAGACGATAGACGACGACAGATTTTATTTTTAATTCTCTTGCCTTCTTTACTAGTTAAGAGTTTTTTATATAGTAGGAAGTACACATATTATTAGCTAGTAGGTCAATTACCTCTACTTATTTTTATAATAACATCTCAATATAGCGTATATTTGATTTGTATGCTTGAAGATATTATTAATTAAGCCACGCGTTAATTATATGCTTTGTTAACATAAAACGGTAATCAAGATCTATTACTGATTTAACCGTAACAAAACTTGTTTTTTAATTAGTGTTTTTTTTCTTCCTAGTGTTGTAACTTATCACTTTCATCGATTAGCAATGAGTAAATATGTAAAGATATAAAATTAATTTTTGAAAATCATTAAAAATACTGTGAATTAGGAAGCAAAGTGTCGTTTTTTTGAAAGTCTGTTTAAAATGGATATTGAGGATATGATAAGCAACCACAATTTTTTAAACAATTGAATTAAACTAATATAACGTAATCGCTTAACATCGTAACGTACTAGCCTTAAAATCTGACCATTATTACAGTAAAGTTGTCCTACCACCTCATTGAAATAGTGAATAGTTCTTATTCGCTTTTACCAGAAGGTCGCTAGATTCAATGATATATTCTCTTTCAGGTCGATCTACGGAATTTCATAAAGCTTCACTTCAACGTGTGAGAATTTTGATTTTTCCCGTCATTCTAATATAAACAGATAAACTAGCTTAAAAATAAAATCAATAGAACATACACTACTTACGTATATAATTAGTAATACGTATTTACGTATATAATTGCCAATAAAAACAGAAATAAATTTCGAAATTACCCAGCGGTTCCCACACATCTAAGAAAAGGGACAGAGAACTTTACTATCATTCTAATTGTCAGTTAATAATATAAAGTAGGCTTATTACAAGAAACACCCACAGAGTTTGCTTCATATGATCGATGGTACTGGGTTGAAACCCACGCTCAATGATATATTGTGAGACTGGGTTTCTTTTAGTATTTGTTGATTGGAATTTGATGTTATCTAATTGCGATGATCTAAATGTATTAGTTGTAATTGTTACGATACTGGTGAATGTAAAGTTTTTTAGTTAAATTTAGATTTTTCAGATCGTGTATGTAAAAATGTATAAAGTATGATAGGTATGATAGCAAGAGATAATAGATGGAAATTCCAGCATAATTTTATTTTTTTACTGAACCATAAAAAACCGACTCGCGCTTGACCAGTCTCTTAAATTACATTAACTGGTTAACTAGTATTAATGAGTGGACACAATTAAACAAAAATAACGGAGTGTGGACGATTAAATCGAGAATCTCTCAATCAATGGTATTTGTTAGGAATTCCTAAATTAGTAGTAATGTTAAACAGTTGCTTTAAATGTCCAAATCGGAATTACCACGTGATTTGTCAATGATCGAAGAAAAGATTCTTCGGAAGATAAGATATTTATTGAAAATAAATGTTACATTCTTAGATAGAAAGTTAAACAAATATAGGAAAAGAGAAGTGCAGGTGACAAAGAGAGTCCTAATTTTGTATGATGTCATAGAAAATATTGTCCTTTTTATAGAATATACCTATATCAAAATATTTTAAAGAATTCTTTAAAATATTTATAGATTGCAATTTGCATTGAATATGTGATTAGTGATGAGTATTGAGTATGTATGAGTAGATATATCTTAAAATAAGGAAGGGAACATAAAATATTTTAAATGAGGCCTAATTTCCTAATTAGATTGTTGTATTTAAGTTATTATTCATTTTCAATAGAAACGAATAAGTAAATCAAGTGTTAACGTTAGAAAAAGAGTCTTCATTAAAACCAAATCATATATCGAACGGATTCTTTCTATGTCTCTAACATCAATAGCAGTCATTAGCTTATATAAACAACAAATGATATACCTAACAGAGATTAATTCCTAATGAATATATTAATGCATCTATTAGTACGTTCCGAAATACCGAAGGGTGGTGTGGGCGGCGCTGTTGAAATATCAAAAGTTAGCGTCGGTTCACATCTGTTCCTGTTGTATGCTGATTAATTTATAATTATGACACTTTGACAGATAACTTTTAGCTGGGCAATAAGGGCGTTGTATGAAAGGTGACAGTCAACCAAGCAGTCACCTTAAAAACTTGACTATTACCATAATCACATTGCAAGTGACAAGTCGATGAACAGTTGTTTGGTTTGCAATGTTGACCGCGTTGAGTTCAAATAGTGTAGAGCTTTTTGAATTAAGATAGTTCGATAGTTTTTCGTAAGTGCAAGATTTTATCAGAAGAAGCAGTCTTGTACTTGTCATAAAAAAATTAGGAATGAGGAATCTCATTTAATTTACATCGCATAATTATTAAATTAGATAACTTCTGGTCTTCCCCTGCTTATATATGAACAATTTTTGTGAATAGGTGAAATATTTCTCAATAGGAAAATTCTATAGATATCCCTCTATGTAAAGCATGAGTAAGGAAAGTCAGGCGAAAAGCTAGTAGGTCCATATAGCGTTATAAAGATGTATGCAATATGCATCTTAAAGATTAGACCACACGGATTGTGCGTGTAAACTCTATAACAATTAATATCCATGAACACTTTTGGCGCTATACCCATACTGGCTATAAAACCGCCCACTCACGACACAACAATCGGGCGTGTGCCTACGCCGCATGAATGGACGGATCAATGAGAGCCATATTCGTTCCGCATTTTTGACAAGACTAGAGCATGAGTGGTGAATATTGGAACTGGACTTTTCGTCTTTTGAGGTCACACTTTCATTGTTTTCTTGTGTGAAATAAGATTTTTAATGATGCTTATAATATGAACATAAAATTATTCAACTCTATGTTATATTTTTATTATTTCTTGCTCTAGAGATGCTATTGCAAAAGATTGAAATGTGTAGTATACGACTTACCTATATATTATTTTGTGAAAACCTAAATGGTTTCTTAATCTATGCTTACTGGCTGTATATTTTGCTTATCTTTATTTTTTTTTAATACAAAAAATAACCTTCACAGAGTTCATTATGCGAATTATATTATGTTATAAAATGTATTTGTTTCCAAACCAGATTGCAAGCATTGTTATTTGTGGTAGAATACAAAATGAAAAGTTAAATTCATCCTCATTTCAATCGTTTACTAAAACCGGTTTCACAAGAGCCAATATTATACGAAAATGGCCATTAAAATTTAACTTTACAATAGATTCTGTCTAAATTTTAAATTTTATCACCATTTTCATATAAAACTTGTCATACGTCTAATAATGTCCGATAAATTAATATCGCATAAGGCTGGACGCATGTATAGGCTTTGGCGGAAGCGGATTTTAAATGGCTGTATAGAGATTAAGGCATTTATCATCAACAGATGTCTAAACGTTCATTCATGTAGTTGTAAAATATAAAATTAATGTTAAAAATAATATAATAATTAGGTATGTATTAAAAAGACGGAAACTCTACATTAGACATTAATAATTAATTTAGGAGTAATTTATTATTATAATATTATTATAAACTTAATAAGATATAACGTACCTGCAAAAATAATTACAAAATTCACTCTACGAGCTAAAAATACTGGTCTTGCTTTCAGATATACCTATTAGACAGATTTTTTATTACAACGATCTATATATCACTATTTATTATTCTTATATTTCTCAATCCGCTCAACCTATCACCAAAACATTACCGCTATCCATGCCTTGCGGTTTCCTCGGCGCCCACGCACATGTAGGCGGTACACCACTTGACAACTAATCATGTACCATAAATACCACATGCTAAAACCACCTTTAACGAAACCCTAATAAGGCAACTAATGGTTTATCACAATATTGCTTAACACTGACTTTACTTTCCAATTTTGTTTGTGTTTATTTAACGGCTTATATTTGGAGCATCTGGAGAGTTTTGTGTGGGTGCTATGTCGCACTAATTATATTAGTTTGAGATTAATTTTATAGCCTACTAACTGTTAGCCGCGGCTTCACCTGCCTGGTCAAGTAGGCTACTATCTCTGGACAAACAAACAAATACATTCAAATCACATTTGTAATATGTATTTTAATATGTATGTACTAATTTGCATACAGGAGTAAGTATTGACTAAGTTAGAGACAGTAGATTCTTATATTGCTAGTCTTCTTCTTAAAGTGCCTTCTCCTTTGGGAGGTTGGCGATCATTAGGGCTATTTCAATTTTGGAAACCGCTGTTCTGAACAATGATTTAGTGCTCTTCCCAAACCACTGACGAAGATTTCTGAGCCATGATATCCGTCTGCGGCCAGGTCTCCTTCTACCTGCCACTTTGCCCTGCATGATTAGTTGAAGGAGTTCATACTTCTTGCTGTTACGCATCACATGACCGAAATATTCGAGTTTTCTTTTCTTGATTGTTGTCAGTACCTCTGTTGTCTTTTGCATTCTAGCTAGCACGGTGGTATTTCGTACACGTTCTGTCCAAGATATTTTAAGCATCCTTCTATACACCCACATCTCAAACGCTTCCAGTTTTTTGGACATAGTCTCTGTCAGCGTCCAAGCTTCCATACCATAAAGGAGTACAGAAAAGACATAGCATCGTGCAATACGTGTCCGAAGCTTAATGTTAAGGCGTCTGTCGCATAGAACTCGTTTTAACTTAGTGAAGGCACTTCGTGCTTGCTCAATCCTACAACGAATTTCAAGGCTATGGTCACCTCTATCATCAACCATTGTGCCTAAATATCGAAATTTGGAAACACGTTCAAGAACTAGACTATTGAGATATAAAGGTTGTGTGTAAAGCTCTGGTGTTCGGCTAATTGTCATATACTTAGTCTTTTTTGCATTTATGTTAATACCATAGTCAGCACTCACGGAAGCTACTGAATTGACCAGATCTTGTAGGCCACTGACTGACTCCGCGATTAGTATCGTATCGTCTGCATATCTCATGTTGTTGAGCAGTTTCCCATTAAGTGTGATGCCATGCGGGTTGTTGTCTAAAGCCTCTGAGAATATAGAATCGGCATATAAGTTAAACAACAAGGGAGATAAAATGCAACCTTGACGTACACCTCGCTGAATCTCTATGTGTGAAGATAATTTTCCATTTATTCTTACGTTTGCACATTGGTTCCAGTACAGATTTCTTATAAAACGGAAATCCTTATAGTCTAGACCAATTCTCTCGAGCACCTCCATTAGCTTAACGTGCTGTACCTTATCAAAGGCCTTTTCGTAATCGATAAAACAAACAAATACATCCTTGTTCATATCCCAGCACCTCTGTATCAACACTTGATAGCCAAAAAGAGCATCTCTAGTCCCAAGACCGCTTCTGAAACCGAATTGGGTGTTTGAAAGCGTCGCTTCACATTTCGAGTATATCCTATTGTGAATGACTTTTAAGAATAATTTCAAAACATGGCTCATAAGTGAGATAGTTCGGTACTCGCTACATTTCTTGGGATTCTTTACTTTGGGAATTGCTACGAATGTTGATTTGAGCCAATCTGATGGGATTGTACCTGAATCATAGATAGCGTTAAAGAGGTTTGTAATGTAATCTAAATTACATTCCTCAATTTCCTTTATAAGTTCGATTGGTACTTCATCTGGTCCCACGGCTTTCCCGGTTTTTGCCTTCGAGATAACATTGCAGATTTCGCCTTTTGTAATTGATGGACCCATATCATAACAATTGAAGTCCCCAGGATCAGGTCGTCTATCGCGAAAGAGTTCTTTTACATAGAGTTCCCAAGTAGTCAGTAGGTCATTGATGCAAGTGGTGTATTTGCCATCACTTTTAAGAATAGCCATTTGGTTACGTCCTTGGTTTTTAGGTGTAATAAGTTCCTTTATCTTCTTATGCATGCCAAAGCTGTCATACTTCTTGTCTAGATCTTCTATTTCGGATCATAAATTACCGTACCAACATTCTTTTGCTTGTCTTATCTTCTCACGTATTAGGGCCTGTATCGTATCATACTTTCCTTTGTTTGTTTTATTCTCGCGTCTCGTTTCCATTAGATCTAAGATTTCATCCGTAATCCATTTACTCTTCTTTACTCTTGGCGTTGATGCTGCTAAGATCTTGTTGCTAGCGTTAATAATAGAAGTTTTTAAGGTTACCCACCCTTGTTCCGTGTTTGAAGGATCAATAATATCATTACCTTGTTTCAGCTTACAAATATTGTCATTAATAGCTTCATGAAGTTCTTTTCTACATTCGAGATCTTTCAATTTGTCAAGATCGATTTTGTTACTTGTTCCGCGACGACATATTTTCTTCAAATTTACCCTAATAACGGCTACGACAGGATTGTGATCAGAACCAATATCTGCACCAGGATACGTCTTAGCAGATTTTATGCTATTTCTATGCCTCTTACTTATCAACAAGTAGTCTATCTGGTTCCTTACGATCTTATCCATCTTATCGGCCGGTGATCGCCAAGTGTAAAGCCTCCGTGGAGGTAACTTAAAGAATGTATTGGCAACGATGAAATCGTGTTCTTGGCAGAACTGCACTAGCCTTTCCCCTCTGTCATTCCGAATGCCAAGCCCAAAACTTCCAACAACATCAGATACCGCACCTTGACCAACTTTGGAGTTAAAATCGCCTGTGACTATTGTTAACTCATTAGATTTAGTCAATTTGAGAGCTTCTTCTATTTGACTATAGAATCTCTCATTCAGTTCGTCACTTTTGTCAGCTGTGGGAGCATATGTTTGAATTATGTTGATGTTGAATGGCTTTGCGTACAGTTGTATTAACATAACTCGGTCTGAAAGGGGCAAAAAATTTCTTACACATGATTGCATTTTGGTTCTAAGAAGTACTGCAACACCATATCTATGATGTCGACTGTCGTCGCTACCAGAAAAGTATATTGTAGCATCACCGGATGTTAATGTCCCACTTCCATACCATCTCAAATCACTTATACCTAGGATATCCAGCTCCATCCTGTTCATTTCCTGTACAAGGTTTTCCAACTTTCCGTCTTCATATAAACTGCGGACATTCCAAGTTGCTATCTTTATGGCTGACCCGGAGATTCTTAGCACCCTCTGGCCACTTAAGGCCTGCCGGGGACTGAGGGCCATGGTTATATTAGTCTCAGCCATAATGACATCCTGGGAAAAAATAATGTGGTGGTTTTCCGTTGCCTTCCACATCGCTGTTTGCTGTCCTAGAAACCAAGGGTTTCAAGTCAACAATGTGACTGATGACTGTACGTGCTTACTAAGCTCCCACTCACTCAGCCTATCACCTACGCAGCTGCCCGTAGTTGAAGGAAAATGCCTATTTACTGGCGGCATTGACTCGCCATGTCACAGCGTTTTCATTGGATCTTTGTAGTATTTCTTGAGAGAGCCTTTCCTAAGGGCTCTCCACTACACCCTCCAACGCTGCCGGTGTGTGGTCGGGGACTGCACTCGGCAGCTAACTGTAATATCTTACAGTCGTTCCATTATCCACCACCTATGGACCCCGGTAGTAGCTCACACCTAAGCCCTACCATATTGCTAGTAGTTTACTTAATTTTTATATTATGACTAGCGGTCCGCCCCGGCTTCGCCCGTGGTACATATGAAAAATAGATGTTGGCCGATTCTCAGACTTACCCGATATGCACAGAAAATTTCATGAGAATCGGTCCACCCGTTTCGGAGGAGTATGCAGACTAACATTGTGACACGAGAATTTTATATATAAGATGAAGAAAATATGGATATAAAATGTTCATACCATAGAAATCTAAATAACAAGACACATAGAAGGGCTATAATGTCATAATTCGTATGAAAACCGCTGTCGCCAAAATCAACACATTCAAACCGAAAGCTAAACAGTACACACAAGTAAACTATGCCTTTTATTGGACAGCTTGATTTTAGTGAAAACTAACTTATCTATTAAATTAAGCTTTTGAATATGTATCCTAACGCACGAATTTACGGTTTATTTTAGAATAACATCCCTAAGTATATGAGACTTTTTGCTCCAATACGAACAAACGTGATAATAAGAATGGTCGACTGTGTCATTCATTGTTATTTCGATTACTATGGTGACACTCGTAATACTTGTAAATATTCTATAATTTTAAGGAAAAACGGCATTATTTCTAAAAAAAAATATTTTCCGATGAAATATTATTCCTTTATAAGTATAATTACAACTTGTGGAAGAATTTCCGCAATGGGAATTGCTGAAACACACCATGTATACACTCATAGGTCTCCAGAGCAACTGAACAGTGACGAATGCACTGGTGATGTGCAAATCACCTGAGTGGCGACAAGGTCACGCACGCTTACGACTTCTAGTGTCTTGTTATTTAGATTTCTATGGTTCATACATATTATATTAGTTCTAATATTCCATCTCTTCATATGTAGCTTGCTGTTTGGGACTATATGCCCTTTCATTTGATTTCTCAGAATGTTGATATTAATATGTAAATAGAGACGCGATATTACGTGGAATAGTTGATACAGTACCAATAGTCAATATTATATGGAAATTATATGTATGTGTAATTATTATTTTAACTTATCTAGGAAATTTGGTTACTGGTATAAATATTTTGTATGTTATTTTTATCATATGTATTTTGATCTGCAACGATGAACAAAAACGTTAAAAAAATTACCGAATTGGTAGAGCCATTCTCGAGTTTATGCTTAGCAACACATTTGGCTATTCATTTTTATTAAAACTATTGATAATGCATTGTTTTAATTGAAAAATATAAAATAAGTATGCGGAAATATCTAGGTACTCATTCCATTTCTAAATCTCGTTAAACAAGGAAACAAGTGGACAATAAAAAAGCTGAAGCTTGAAAATATTTTCTCATTCAAAACACGAGTATCAGTTGAGAGTTTGTCATTATAAAACAAAGTTTTTGCCGGATTTTATTTATTTATTTATTTATATGATGATTTTATTTAAAGATAAACCTAGTCTGAATGCCTCCTTGGTACAGTGGTTAATGCGAGAGCGTAGAAACGAGGGATTTGATTCCCGGTGGAAACTAAGAGCAAAAAAATGTCTCGGTCTGGCAGGACACAGAAGGCTGATCACCTACTTGTGCCTAAAGAAAATTAAAATGAAACAGATGAATGCATAATGCATTTGCCCCATATCCCACAAGAGGACAAGGGGCAATCTATAGTCTATCCTGGCTATAATAATGGCCACTTAGTCAGCAAAACAAAGTATCCAAGTCATTAACTAATTCGAATTCCCGACTCTACTTAAGGCAAAGGTAAAAACGTATCACCATATATGAAAGCAGTTGTACCAGGACAATGCCAAAATATCCTAATATATACGCGGCAAATGTATACGATCGAGTGTCATTGTTTCACTATAAGCAAAAAGAAATGCGGAATAATAAGGCTATATCTTGAGATTTAATGCGTGGAAATTCAATATGGATTTTTGTTTGTTTTACGCTATTATTACATTCCACTGCTTTTGCTGCGTTTTGACGACGTCTTTTGGTCGAAGTTCATACCCAGAATTCTCATATTGATATAATATATTTTTTATGTCTTTAGAATTCTATTTATATATCGTTGGATTGGTAGAAGTACTTTATAACGTAAGTTTTGACGTCTTCTTATGGATAATGAAATTGAATATCATACCAAATATCTATTTAAGAACTTCCCTCCTAATTAAAGAACCATAAATGCACCAAAGGAACAAAACACCATAGTTGCCAAATTCGTCAAATTCTATCCAAACAGAGTCATGTGCAAAACCTAGTGAATATAACACAGCAGGCGATATGACGTGTGTGGTGTGCATACCAAAATAGCTTCCGAGAAGAATGTATGTATGTCCTTTGGGATCACAAGGACGCTTTCTTATATCTATGGTAATGATGCGGATACACGATCAAGCTTTTGGTTAATTGGCATGACGGTTTGATTAGGTTGTGTGTAATGAGCTGAAGGATTGCGTATTAATGTTCATTTACATTCATGGGACTGTTTGTCTGCCTGTGTTTTAAGCATTTTATAGAGCTTTTCAGAACATCTTATTAATGGGACAATTAAATTTCTAGAAGTAGCAACACCTCTTCATCGATTTCTTACAATGCTGATAAACTACGAAATATAGAAAATATTACTAACTTCATAATTTAATTCATGTTTCTTAACAATAATGAAGCTCAAACTACAACATTCATGCTCAAAGAAACTCGAACGTGTATACCCACCATTATAATTTAATGAAATCAGTAGTCATGATAATTTATTGTTCTTTCGAATGCCTACGCTGTTTTTATCAGCCTCAATGCATAAATATCTAACTTATTGAAGTGTATATACAGTTAGAGGCTTTGTATGGAGGTGTATAGCTTAGTAACATGTTGTAACAAACAATAGATGTTATTTAATATTCAGATTTTATATATGAGCGTGAAATTCCCATGCACCTTTGAAAGGTTAAGATATAATGTAAAATTAAAATCATTTTGTGTCGCTGTCCCGATAAGGTTAGATTGTTTATTTTAAGACGTTCTTTATGGAGACGAAATTTTATCTCAGAGATTATCAAATGCTGTTATTTTAAGTCGTCGTCGCGATCAATTCAAAGTTGACATAAAGCTTTTTAGTGTAAAATATAAAATAATAAATTCTTTCGGTATTTCTGAGAACACTAGTTACTTACTTATAAATTTCAAAGAGCAAAAAGTTCTTATACGAATTGAACATAACTCGAAATCTGAACGAAATATTTGCTGTTTTAGGCCTTTCCTGCACCCCTGCGCCTTGCGCTGCATTCCGATATTTAACAAAACAAATGACATTGGCTGGTCGAACCTCGACTTTTTCCACATCCGACCTTCAAGGCATTCGATACTCGTTAGTGCTGGAATCCAACCAGTTGAAATGTGGAATCTGCAAAAACCGAAGACCAATCGATACCGAGTCAATGACCTGTCTTACGTGGGAATCCAGCCCACGATGACATGACTATGTCGCATTCGCTTTTTATTGTACAATACCTTTGACGATTTGATGGCCCTGTTGTTGTGTGTATTATAATAATATATCTATTTTAATGTTCACTATCGCCGTATTGGGAAGCTGTTTTATTAAACAATGTAACTTATAAATGAAGTTAAGAATATGTTTGCAATGTTCATGTATCGATATTGAAGCTCTTCAGTTGTTATTTGTACGTTGTGCGTCTATTTATTCTCTTGTTGTTCTAACAGATGAAACAAGTAGAAAATATATAGAGAACTTGACAATAAAAGCTCTTTGGTATTTCAATAATTAATTAATGAGAGTCCTTCTCGTATATGCTCCACTAATACTTTTTGAAGAATAATGAAAAATATAATTATTTATAGTAAGAAATTTCTATAATAATATTGAGCTCAATGCTACAGTTTAGCAAAAAAATAATATGTAGTTTTTATCTAGGTTATGATGCCAAATATTAAAAGTATATTTGCGACTATACATAAGACTTTTCCGAACTTGATTAATGAAAATGGCGTTGTATTCCATATAAATTTTCGATATATATAAGTTAAACTTAACAATTATTTAAAATCTGCATTTAAAAAACATATAACGGATAAATTCTTATTCGATTCGTTAAAAAATCAAGCGTTGATTATGTTATAAGAAGTAAAAGCCAAAAGGTTTATCTCCTAACTAACACTTTACAATTCTAATGAACTCGATGCTTAACCTCAACTTAAGTTTTATGCTCGTAGGTGATAATTATGCTAAGTCAACCTGTGCTACCGGACAGCACGGACACTTGACTATTTTTATTTAACTTAAGTATTATAGGTAACGATGTTTTATAATTATGGATTATTTTTATAAACGCATGACTATAAAATAACATATTTGCAATATGATTGATGATTGAAAATTACCTCCATATTGAATAGATACACGTAAGAAGATGATTTTGATACATTTGAGGAATCAAAGCCTTCAGAGAATAGAGCAATAGACAAAACTGCTGCTGTGAAATATAGGTCAAAAAGATAGAAGTTTATTATTATGAGAATCGTCGCTATGCATCGAAAAGTATTTTTAGAAGTCCTTATTGAAAAAAAGCTCAAAATTTTAATTATACAATCAGACTGCTTTAAGAAGAACTTTTTAATAGCCATAACATAGATTATAATATTTTACATATACTTAGGTATATTACAGCTTGGAATACACAGTTATAATTTATAATATGATTTTTCCCACGTTTCAAAAACAAAACCATAGAACCAAACTATGTAGCATGAACATAAACGATATCTTTAGAAGATATCGCATCACACCAACTATTGCATTGTAAGTATGGCAGAGGTTCATAAATTATTTCATAATAGATTTTAACTAAAATTAAATAGTATATCTATGTGAATGAACACGCGTGGGTTTCAATCGGTTGTTTATATATGTTCATTAATAAATTAATTTAGAGATTGGGTCACGCTCGCTGTGTGTTTTTATGGGTTTTAGTGGCCGTTTAAGTTATTTTTTTACATTGTGTGTTATCTTAGTTGAATAATAGGTATATAAAAGATTATTTTAATTGTTTTTTTAGAATTCCCCATCGTAAACATTTGCTCATTTTTGAATAATTCTTAGAGATTTTTCATTTTGCGTAAAAATATTAATATTAGGGATGTAACGATACATGATTTTGCCGATACGATACAGATACCGATATTTGTAGTAATGTATCGGCGATACCGATACCGATACCGATATCGATGGCTTGGTAGAAAAATAAATAGTGAATTATGCATAAAAAGTTACCAACATTTAACAGAGACTCAACTGTTAATTGTATTCTTTTAAATAAAAATGCCAAATCAAAAAACAACAAAACCATTTATTTTAGTATTATTATTTTACAGTCAGTTAAACTTTAAGTAATACACATACAATCAGTACCTAATAAAAGTTTACTATTGGTAGAGTTTTTTCAGAAAACAAAGTGCGCACGCGCGGGCTGCCTCCCGCATCGTTCATTGGGCGCGGTTTTTTGAATTGTTTGATGTCGGTATCGGTTGTTTTACTATCGGCGATACCGATATATCGGCTTGCCGATTATATCGGCCGATATATCGGTATCGGTATCGGTATCGTTACATCCCTAATTAATATTATATTTTGCATGTATGCAAAGGGATGTTTTAAATAAAAACAACTATATTTGTTATAAGAGAAAAAAATCATCAATTTTGGACTAGCTGTCGAATATAAAAGTTTCAAATGAGACAGATGAACAATTTTAATTCACAAGAAGGTACCTATAAAGATAAAACATAAAAATAAAAGTATTCAATACGAAAAGACAACACAATCGTGAGAAAAGGGACACAACCCGAATATTCTACAATCTACAGGATATTAAAAACAAAAACGATACACAATTAGCGAAATAAAACACCAAGTATTTAATCACCAATAATTACAGTGATTAATTCGGTTAATCATCGATTCTTAAGTACATCGATATGCAACTTTTACAGCGGAAGTAAATGCTTATAGGTGATAAAGATATCTTAAAATGGACTTGTGAAGTACCTCTTTGTCCAGTACTTAATGATGGTAAAAGTGACGCGAATTAAACTAATTAAAATATGTCAGCGAAATTTGATTACATTTAAATTATTGAAATTAATAATAAACAAACTGACTTGTCACCTTTTGAGTTTTGTATGCATGTAAACCACGTGTCTCAGTTGTTATTAGATACTACAATATTAAGTAAAGTCCAGACATTCAGGCTGCTCTGCTATAAGTACTTCAACTACTGGCCCATTGAGTTTCGTAGTCAGTTTTATAAGGCAAAGAAAGGCTTATATGAGGGATAATAATATGATAATGTGATTAACGTAAATCATGCCTAAAGAAGTTTATCGAAAACATAATTAGCTGTTTGCATTACCTTGCATTACCTAAATATTATAATGGTTATTCCATTTGTTTTTTTTAATCTGTAAAAACAGTTATATAGCACCCAAATACAAATTTAAATCCGCAAAAGGTATAGGTTCTATTACACATCAAGATCCGACGGTTTCATCAGACTAACTGAAAATAAAACTGCAAACTAACCGCATGTTAGTAATATCCGGGCCTTTGAAATTTGTAACGAGATGTTGGTTTTATAGTGACCACGCTTTAAAGTAGGAAGTTTACTTTTTTGGCAAAAAAAGATAAATGAATACGACCTGTTTATGATAGTGAAATCACGTTCTTCTAATTCTCTTTATTAAGTACATATTTCCGTTTGCATAATAATTCGGTTACACAATCCCCAGGAAAATAGGATATTAATATGATAGATAAAAGAAAATGCTTATAACTAAGTTTTTTTTTATAATATAATTATAATATACAGGCGCGAAATATAATGGATTAGGATTCTAAGAAAAGTCGTATAATTTACTGCGAGACCATGATTTCCCAGACATTTTCGGATTTTTTTTATTACTACTACATAGTACTTTTCATACGAATATTACACAAAAATATCAACTTTCTTTTTTATTAATAAAAGTTCTCTTAACAATGAAACCCACAGATACCCTACATTCGTAGTTTTAGTACCAGTTGTGAGTTAGATGCGAAGCGTATTTGATATGCAATTTGTTGCTTTTCAATATAAAAATGACGTTTTAACCGAGCCAAGTTTATGCGAATACTTTTTAAGTGTGCTACAATTTTAAAATGATTTTCGGAAGATATAGGAAACTCGTTAAAATTGTAGCCGAGTTACTTTGATGTTGTTTATTCTGGGTATTGCTATGATTGCAGATAGGCGAGCTTTTTTACACAAATGTAACTCTGTTATAAAATAACATTTTTGTCTTTGATTCATCTTTTTTATTGTCTTCGTTTATAATAAATATAAAGTAAAAAGTAGCAGAGCTCCATACAATCCCAATCTATTGCGGATTGGCAATTATATTTATTGGCAAATACGACGATTTCACAACATTTTCCACCAACACAGAAGCTTTAGAATGTTCATAATTGTTTCTTGCTACCAAAACTTGGGTTTGTTATTCAAACCAGGCGACTAATCCACTAAGCTACTGATGCTCTGAATTATTCCACCTTGCACCTTATAGTAGTCCAATGAGCCAAGACAATGATAATAATAGATAACTGATATAACAATTCTGTATCCTAGTTTCTCTTTAACGAATGTAATGTTGAATTAAATCGTGCATCCTTGACGAGGATAGTTGTTTCCCCTTTTAATATATTATATACGGAACACATATTTCCAACATACTCTCAAAATAATTTAGAATATGACCTTCCAACTTCCACTTACATGAAACAATGCATTTCTATTCAAACCAGAAAATTAATTAGACAGTTCGTCAGATAGTTTCAAGTCAAATCCCATGAATGGTACTAGAGCATTCGCTCGGTGCAGCACTTCAAAATTGTTTCTAATGAATATTGAATACAACTGCTTTCATAGGATTTGCTTCATTGAAAATGTATCGTTACATGCCGGCTGTAGATCCCTGAGAAATGTAAAAGCTTCTAGCTTGGAGCTTTTCCTTGCCGCGTTTGTTTTTTTTT
>CAJQZN010042114.1:0-12496 GCA_907164685.1 Colias eurytheme | reverse complement strand
TACGTTTTCTCTACATAAGAACCATCCTCGTACTTCAAGGAATATAATAGAAAAGAATTATCGAAATCGGTTCAGCCGTTCACACGTGATGCCGTGACAACGCGAAACGGGTGCAGACCCGCCGCCTTTTTATATCTCCCGCCGCGAAGCGCGTCGAACGCGGCAACTGATACACAAAAATAATCCTTATGGCATGATTCTGTATATTCACGCGCGACTAGCGGTCCGCCCCGGCTTCGCCCGTGGTACATACTTACGTTTTCTCTACATAAGAACCATCATCGTACTTCAAGGAATATAATAGAAAAGAATAATCGAAATCGGTTCAGCCATTCACACGTGATGCCGTGACAACGCGAAACGGTTGCAGACCCGCCGCCTTTTTAATTTTTATAGCTCCCGCCGCGCAGCGCGTCGAACGCGGCAACTCTAAGGCGGCAACTGATACACAAAAATAATCCTTATGGCATGATTCACGCGCGATGACTTATAACGTATTTCATGTATAACTTTGGTGTTTCTACACCGATTTACATGATTCTTTTACTATAACCTGCCCAGGAGTATGAAGAATAATTGTGCCAAATTTAGTTAAAATCCGTCGGGTAGTTTTTGTTTCTATAACGAATATACAGACAGACAGACAGACAGACAGACAGACAAAAATTTTACTGATTGCATTTTTGGCATCAGTAGCGATCCCTTATCACCCCTTCATAGTTTTTTTTTAAATATATTTCATGTACAGAATTGGCCTCTCTACAGATTTATTATAAGTATAGAATATAGATGACTTATAGCCTTCTTATAGCGTATTTCATGTATAACTTTGGTGTTTCTACACCGATTTACATGATTCTTTTACTATAACCTGCCCAGGAGTATGAAGAATAATTGTGCCAAATTTGGTTAAAATCCGTCGTGTAGTTTCTGTTTCTATAGCGAATATACAGACAGACAGACAGACAAAAATTTTACTGATTGCATTTTTGGCATCAGTAGCGATCCCTTATCACCCCTTCATAGTTTTTTTTTTAATATATTTCATGTACAGAATTGGCCTCTCTACAGATTTATTATAAGTGTAGATATAGATTTTGTCTTAGAAAGAATAGAGGTAGTCTTGCCTTCCCATCATAAAAATTGGATGCAAATTATACATTTCAAAATTTTTTTAAAATGCTGAAAATTTTTCCAAGAGCAGGTAGTTCTACTGGGCACTGGCACCTTCATGAGTAGTTACTTACTAGTCGCATCAATTAATCTCAAAAAGCAGGTACTCCATGGATTTACTTCAAATACGGTACAGAGATAGATTGACCATAGGATTGAAAGGACATAGGATAGGTTTTATCCCGAAAATCCCATGGGAACGGGAACTATGCGGGTTCTTCTTTGACTATGCGGGTGAAGCCGCTTGAGGTTAGTTTCTAATAAAAAAGTAGTTTTGTAACATGTTAATAAAACCAACCAGATAAGATTTTTAAAATTTATTATTATTCGATAATACTAACATAAAGATACAAAAATAGTTTAAAATCATAGTTAAGATTCTTATCGCAACTCATCCCAGATGTTACCGATTCTACAGTGATTTTATCTGCAATACAGTTGTTTACAATAATGCTTTTAGTAATTTAATAAAAGCTTCTAGTCATAACCTTTAATCTCACCAGTCTTACTTCTTCACATAACCTCCATTGACACATTATTTTACACCCTTATTTGTTGTTACAAAATAAATTAACACTTTTATTTTAATTATACATGGAAAATATGAAAATGTTGGCTATGGACTTACTTTTTAATTACAATAAAATTGGAAATCAAGTACATATATACTTGAATGAAAATAACTGTTAAAGTATTAATGTCTCCTACAAGAAATTAAAATTTTAACAATTTTTATGACTATATTCAAAGTTCAATCACTTTACTACAAAATATAGAAAAATTGATGTTATTTGCAGCCATAATTGATATCACAAGTCAAGAAAGACATGTTATTACCATAATTTGACATGTGGACTATAAAGCATCTTCATAGTAATGCAATCTGAAGCCACAGGCTCTATACATAGTATTCAATTTTCCTATATTATGCTGCAAACAAAATGATGGTTTTTTAAGTGAGTTTTATTTATTTGAGTTTTATTCAGTGGCAGCCATCGCGCGTGCTTGTGCCCTTACTCTCTTGTCATATTCTAGCCGGTTTTGACTGAAATAAAAAAACACAATATATAAGTTTAAACTAGAAACTACTAACTACTACTACTCCAAATGATTGTGTATTTTTGAGAACTTATTTTTTTACAAATTTATACCTATCCTTCATTGTAATTAGTTTTTATATATCAACTAAACTTTTATAGCATAAAAAAATGAATAATAAAAAAATATACATCTATGACATGTATAAACTTACCAATAGATTGTGTAAGCTTCAGCCTGTGCAGGATCTTTGACATTAGGCTCATTAAGAAGGTCTTGTATACCAAGTAGAATCTGTTTGATTGTTATCGCTGGGCGCCAGTCTTTTTCTTCATCAAGTAACGAAAGGCAAACAGTTCCAGAAGGGTAGACGTTTGGGTGGAACAGAGGTGGTTCAAATTTGCATTTTGGTGGACTAGAGGGGTAATCATCTTTGAAGATCATTCGCAGCTTGTACAGTCCACCTTCCCAGGGTGTCTGGAGAATGAAAGGATAGTATGAAGTGTTGAAACATTTAATGGGTTGACGGTCAATGATTAAATTATTTCAGATTTATATTGTAGGAAGTGTTTCTAAATAAATACTAACCCCTTTCTTTCCTGGAATCGCACATTCCCATGTCATTAAGTTTAGTGAGCCGTCAGGGTTTTTCATAGGTCTTGCAACAAACCCCTGAAATATATACACATCATTATTAATTTGAATAAAAAGTGTAAAATTGTCACTAACGTATCCATAGAAGTATGTGCTAGAAACATGACTTACAAAGGGATGGTCCTTACGCCAAGCTTTTCTTTCTTCCGCGAGACGAGCACTCGCAATACCCGACATTTTCTGAAAGTCCAAACAGTTGATTAGTAAATATAAATACACGGTTTTTAGACGCTTTGGAAATCCATACTTACAAATAAAACAAGGAACTACAGAAATAATAAATTACACAGCGCGAAAAGCGTCCCACGATGCGTCAATTAGGCATATGACATAGATAAAAAATGCGTTATTATGTAGCTGTCAATTGACAGATTCTATTATATAAATTTAACATTCACGTCAAGACTATTTGGTGAAATTTTATAGTGCACCAATATTTATTAATTTTAAAGTTTTTTTTTAAACCACATTTAAAGTATGAAATATTGAATATTTTTCTGGGATTTTTGTAATAAAAACATTGAAACAATACAAAAAATCACGTACAAAACATTTAGCCAAAAACTTAACATAATAGACTGGTTCTGAATAGGCTTCTGCCTATTCAAAAATAAATCTGGCAACCTTGCAAAAATCTAAATGTCAATGTCACAAGCACAACATGTCTGAAAATATTTGATAGAAAACACCGATACGTTTATGTTTTTATTATATTTTAATATTTACATAAAATTTATACTTAGTTTTGTGCTACACAATACTCTTCAATAACAGATTAACCAAAAGACAAGATCATGGCTGACGATGAACAGGATCCTAAAGAATATCGATGGGAAACGGGTTATGAAAAGACATGGTAGGTTGAGTTGTTATTATTTAAATAAGAAAGCTTGAAACATGTATTAAGTCTTATTATTTCTGTAGGGAAGCAATAAAAGAAGATGAAGATGGCTTGGTGGAAGGTCTTGTGGCGGAGTTTGCTCAAAAAGCGGCTCGGAAAGCAGCAACCACTCGTCGTGGCCCGGTACGCCTTGGCATGATGAGGCATCTACTTGTAGCCATCGATTGTTCTGAAGCTATGAGTTCACAGGATCTTAAGCCTACAAGGTTTTTATGTACATTAAAGGTTTGATACTATTCATTCATTATTACACATTCAAAACATTTTATTTGTTGTGTCATGATTTTCCCTTATTCATATTAGATTTTTATTGATAATAAAGCATTTTTTTATATTGAAAGTTATATAACATAGGTGCTTAACATTTTATTGCAGTTATTGGAGAAATTTGTAGAAGAATTCTTTGATCAGAATCCTCTTAGCCAATTGGGGTTAATTGCAATGAAAAACAAAAGAGCTGAAAAGATAACTGAGCTCTCAGGAAATATTAGAAAACATGTCAAAACTGTTCAAGGGTAAGAATATCATATTTATGAGATTACAGTTGAAATATCCTTATACAGAAAAATTCCATGTGTTCTATCAGAATATTTTGTTCTATCAGATGTTTGTAAAAATTATGAATTATGTTCTTTTTATTTTCAATTTATATTTATTTTTACTTCTTTCATTAAAATATTATAATATTTTCCATTCTAGCTTATCCAACTTGGCATTAACGGGAGAGCCATCACTCCAAAACACATTGGAACTTGCTGGCCGAGTTCTGAAGCCACTCCCTGGTCATGCGTCCAGAGAATTACTTGTTCTATTTGCTTCTCTAACTACATGTGACCCTGGTGATATTACTACAACTATTCAGGTATTTTATTTTGAATATTGGCTTGAAATCTACCATTTTATCTTAAATGATGTAAATAGCATACTTAATTAAATGAATAGTGAAATTCCTGCTGATATATTGTTTATTCAAGTTTTGAGAAAACTGTTAAAATTATAAATATGTACATGAAAATTCCGTTTACGTTAAACACACAAACGTTTACGTAAAAAACATAAGAATTTAATTATTTTTAGAACTTGAAAAATGATGGAATTAGATGTTCAGTAATTGGATTGGCCGCTGAAGTAAGAATATGTAAGAAATTATGTCAAGATACAGGTGGGGAATATGGGGTAAGTGTAACTTAATTACAATTTATTTTAATGCTTTATTTATACAAACTCCATGGAGAATAATCACAAATTTCCCAAGACTGGCTGAAATTTCATTGTAATAATTATTGTCTTCCAGAAGAATTTAATGAAATTGTAGTGAAAAATAAATGTTTAATATTTATTTACCTACGCTACTTAAATTGGGACAAAATTTTACTTAATAATGTGTTAAATGTTGGAAAATCACAATAAAAATGTTACTTTAAACCATTATTACATTTTTAATACGATTGACTGGTTCCTGCCCTGTCCCTGATAACCTATTAGCCACATATTATATAATTTTTTTTTGTATTAGTTGGTATATTATCATACTTTTGCCATTTTCTCAATAGGTAGTATTGGATGATGTTCACTACCGCTCGCTACTCTTAGAACATACTTCCCCACCTCCTCGAGCGCGGGCGTTAGACGCTGGTTTAGTAAAAATGGGTTTTCCACATACCGCACCCCCGGCTACTACTTCTGATGGTGCGTCTAATGATCCACCCATCACTGTTTGTATGTGGTAAGTTTTGTTGCAAATTATGTACTGAACACATTAATACTAGACGTAAAACAGGTTGATATCATATAATTTATTTCTTGGATCTTGATAGATAGAGTCATCCTGTAATAACAAAATCTACACTACCAAGTTACCAACACTTATTTACTTTTAAGGATTTTGAACATATGAAATTACAAAATTTATTTTTATTTATTATTAAAAAATAGCCTTTTTGTGGTCCAGTTTTGTGTGTCCATATAAGATTACGAAGTAAGATTTATTTTTAAATATAAAAAAATCTCACTTTTACGAAAACATAAAAATTAAAAAGTATCCATATATCGAAATCCATGCAGCATGCACCCTTTTAACATTTGTTATACATTGTGTTTTTAGTATAGATTGTTATAATAAAAAATGTATCAATAAAACATCACTAGAATCATATCCTGCTTCATTACCTAGGGCCTGAACCTCAAGCCAATGTGACAAATAATTAATGTATGAATTCAAATAATATTTTACTAGAGGTCCGCCCCGGCTTCGCTCGTGGTACATATTTCGCAATAAAAGGTAGCCTATGTTCTTTATCGGGTATCAAAATATCTCCATACCAAATTTCATTCAAATTGGTTCAGTAGTTTAGGCGTGATTGAGTAACAGACAGACAGACAGAGTTACTTTCGCATTTATAATATTAGTATGGATTTATTTATTACAGTCATTTAGAAGAGGGCGAGGGTGTGGGCGGCGAGGGCCACCTGTGCCCGCAGTGCCGCAGCAAGTACTGCTCGCTGCCCGCGCAGTGCCGCACCTGCGGGCTCACGCTCGCCTCCGCGCCGCATCTCGCTAGGTACACGTGGCTAGATATATTTCTTTTATTGATTGACGTGACAACGTCTTATAATTCGATAGAGCTGGCTGCACGCACGAAAAAACATGACTCATGCGGCGTTACCTCGCTCTGAGGCGTTCCATGTACGGCTTGAAGTGCGAACGAGAGCGCGGAACGAGCAACAAAGAAGCACAATCAAGAAGTACAAGTAGAAGTTCAACTATCGTCAGTAAACCGACTTTATAGACAACCAATTTTTTTTTAGGTGCAGAAGACTGTGCATATTATAGATTTATTCGTATTGTTTTATATTATTTATTTTTCCTATAAACCATGGTTCCCAAGGTTGCTTGGAAGAAATCGCTTATCGCGATAAGCATGCCAAATTTTACATTGTTTATAAAAAAATTCTATTTGTAAATTTTTTATGTTTGTGAGGGTTAATTATTATAGCAAAGATTACTTGTTTCCAGATCATATCATCACTTATTCCCTGTAGACCCATTTGAAGAATTAAAAAATGAAGGGCAAAGTCAGTTTTGCTTTGCCTGTGTGAGATCATTTACCGATGTTGATAAGCAGGTATGTAATTTTTTAATTCACTAATTTGTTACGAATCAAAATCTTAATGAGATATGTATGTATGAGAGTAACTCATATTTTACATTGTTCTTTTTTAATCCACCAAACTGGATGTTTCTTTTGGTGAAATTAACCCTAAACCCTTAAAAATTAAACCTTTATTTTTCATTTGCTGAGGAATAATAGTTCTGTTCGTAAATAAATACAGTGAATAGATTCTTGTTTCTCTTTTTCCATCAATTTCACAATTTTTACACATTATTTCAGGTACTAATTGCTAATATTTTAAATTTACAGATATATCGTTGCACCCGTTGTATGGAGTTTTATTGCTGGGAATGCGAGAGTATGATAGCATCCACCTTGCATGTGTGTCCGGGATGCGCGTCTCGACCGCACCTATATCAGCGATTGCCGGAATCCTCGTGATATTAGTTATATATTGTAAAAAGTAAAAAGTATTGTAATATATGATTGTAAGAATAAATTGTGTTTCATTTAAATTGAGTGTGAGATGTATTATAATTTCGATTTTTATTTTATGATATGGTTACTTTAGAAATTGTATTTATACAATACTAGCGGTCCGCCCCATCTTCGCCCGTCGAAAATACATAATGATGTACATAATAATGTAGCATTTAGCTCACATATCCCTTTCCATTATCCCTTATTTATATTTTTAATTTTTTAACATTTTCTTTCTCAGAAACTCGTATTTTTATTTGTTTAAATTATCCTTGAGGATGTGAGGATAAATTTTTTTTTATCAATATTGGTACAATAGACTAGTAAACAGGTTTTATTACACAGTTTTATGATATAGAGATTATGTACATACTGCTTTGAATTTATCAATTCGTGATTTCTGAACTGTTGTGTCAATGACTACTTTATGTCAATGTCAGAAAACGTTCATGTCGTGGTTCATGTCTGATGTCACATGAAATTGAAAAATTTATATTTGTTTGCATTTAAAAATTAGCACCACCAACTAAAATTTAATTTAATTAACCACAGAGCAAGTAATATAGTAGCACATAACAAACAAATGTAATGACTTGAAGAACCCTAATTAAGTTTAAAATGTTAGAATATTATTGGCTAAGATTATTGGATTGAGTATAATATTATATTTTTGAGCAGTCTGGTAAAATATTCAAATTTCTACTGTATTGTGATACAAAAATAAACCTTGTCCTAAGATAAAACATGTGTGATGGAAAAGTAATCACTGACCTCTTTTACGAAAGTGAAAAAATGAACAGGAAAAAGCTTTTTGAAAAGGCATTATTTCACGCGAAACAGGGCAAAGTATTGTATGTACTTCAAGATGAATTGAACGAATTGCCTGAATTATCTCAAGATTTAAGTTTAATAGATAGGCATTATATAAAAATGATCAGTTTTCTGTATGTATCCAATACAATATCGCTCATAGAAAGTCTGGCATCATTAGCAGAATGGGAACATGTACCATCTACTATAATTCTGGATAGTATGAATAATTTTGCAAATAAGAACAACATACAAAATGCTTGTGGCATTGTTGCCTTGCTTATTGATTCAGCAAGAAGTTGTTCAGTCGCCACTGGATCTTCATGTAATTTGTATATATCCATTACTAAAGATGTTGCATTTAATGATTATTATAATTTGATGAAAGAATTGTATGTGACAACATTTTGATGATATAAGTATTAATCACTTTAAGTTATAATTCAATTTTTGTAAATTATTTTATACTCAATATATCTTTTTGAAAAATATAGAGAAATTTTATTGTCTTCTTTTACACAAAACCATCAAAAACTGTGTTTGATTTATTCTTGAATATTGACTAATATACAGATATTGCCGCCATAGTTCTTATCAAAAACCTTATCCACAATATGATTTGTTCAATTTATACTATGGAATAAAAGACCATTGATTGATTCACAACATCATATAATATTATAATTTAATAAACATATTTACAAATTTTAATCATAAAAGGGAATGAAAACATATGAAATAAACATGTATGCTTTGCAGAAATCACCTGAACTTCAGAACTATATAAAGCAAAAAGAAAACAAAAATAGAGAACAAGAATAAGTAAATGATGTAATAGTTATGATTCCCTTTACCAAGCTTCAATACTCTGCCCATAGTTTTCCCCAGAAAACCAGAACTTCTGTCGACATCGTCATCTAGGCCACGTAATATTTTATCCTGGTATCGAACTTCGTTGCCAATCTCAATTGACATATGTTTAAGGGATGTTATTTTTCCACTAAGTTCCTCGGCCATTCGTTCGTTTTCATGTTCAAGAACATCCTCAGTAGGAGCTCGAGGTATCGGTTGGTATGCATAAGTTTCTCGGGCTCTTCGCATATTGCTGCTACGACCCGCCGTCTTGAAATCTTTATTTTTACTCTACTATTATTGAATCTGTTCGAAAGAGCTGAAAGGCCTTCGTATTCACTTCACAGCAAATAAACGATGTATTAGTTTATATATAGAGCATTTAACCGTATAACATGGGGGATTAGTTACAACAACAATGAATAGATATTTATATTATTTCTTTCAGATTCATAGATTTTCCATTTCATCACTTTCACGTCGTCAACAAAAGTGACGTGTGTCAACTGTGAACTGTCAAATTAAACTATTGTCATTTGTCATGTATTTTTTTAAACGATAAAAAGTATTCACGCTTCAAGGCTCCTAGTACTTTTGACGTTTAAAAAGGATCATCAAGTAGTTTCGAGTGTAAACTATAATTTATGAATTCTTAACACTCAAACACGATTTAACATTCATAGCAATGAGCATTAAATCTCTACGTTTTAATATAGGAGGTAAAGGTATTTCACAGTTGTTTCTCCTTAGACGGAATATCAACGATCGCATTCAAGTCGGACCTACAGGCTACAATCGAGTCTGGGTTAGTACAAACTACAAAGGCTACTTTTTACCTGGATACCACGCGAATGAGCCACGGGTCCAGTTAGGATACCGTGGCTGTGGCTTCGCCTGTGTACTGTTTAGTAAATTAGTTTTAATGCTTAACATTTTGCTCTTTTCTGCGGATAGAAAGATAGACAGAAAAATGAGGGAACAATCCCACCCCAAGTGGAATATAATATTATTATTTATTATGCTCACGTTATCTATTGCAACACGAAAAAGTAAAATATAATACTTATGTATTTTAGAACTGAAATCTCCTTCACACACGAGAAATAAAGTGTATCATAGGATAAGAGAGATGGGATAAACCTATACAAATAATAAAATTTGAGTATCTGTTTGTTAAATAACCGTTTTTTACAAGATGCATACGACACTGTACATACACCAAAATAGTCATTTTTATTTTTTAATGTCTGTCTGTTCCGGTTAATCTCCGGAACAGCTGGGCCGATTTAGACAAAACTTTCACTGACAGATGGCTGATGAGTTAGTCTATAATTTATGCCGATATTCTCACAAGAACAAAGGAAAAATCGTTCACGGCGCAGCTAGTAAATAAAAGAAGCAGTTTTATTTAAATTTATATTATGAAAGATTTATTTTATTGCTATTAGTTTTAAGAGTTTTGGTTACAGCTAGAAATTAGGATAAATAATAATAAAACAATATGTGTTTCTGTACAAGTTACAAATTACATTTTTGCTACGTCAAATTATACCTCTTTCCAGAAAATGAATGAGAAATAGAATTCCTCAGAACAATGTATGATTTAGTTACAAAAATTTCATTTTTTTTTATTAATGATAAAAAAAGAAAATTTGAACTCAAAATACTGTGAAACTTAATATTAATAAAAATAAAACTAGTATCATATACATTCATGATTTACTAAAATATAATCAAAATAACGAAACATATTATGCTACAACAACCATACATTTAAGTTTGGGGAATGTATTGCACAATACAGCAGTGATCATTTGCTACATTTTTTCCATTTTAATATACAATATTATGTATAATATTGTAAAATAATAACTAAGAATTTATATACGTATTGTATTGTAATGATACCTAAGTCCCATGTCACATGATGCAATTTAATATTAGATGTACATATTTGCTTTAAATATTGTCTGAAAATTCACTTATAGATTGTTGATTTTAATATTACTTTTAAAGTAATTAATTTTTTTTTCACTTCATTCATAATTTTTATTTCTTGTCGTCGAACTATGCATATATAATGAATAATGATGATTTTAATATTAATAAAATTCATAATATTGTCCCAAAAGTATGTTCTACCATAGTCCATAGTCCATACCCCCATTATCACCTTGTTGTATGCTGTTAGCTATCAAATACTTCAATTTAGAATAACAGAAAATATCTTTTATGGAGTTCAAACTGAATATCAACAAAATTTAGGATTTTTTACTTATTTCATTATATTCAAATGCATTGAGAAATAAGCAATGAATACAGAATACCCCAAACATATTACGAATAGTTTATAATACACAGTATACACAATTATATACCCTATGTACAGTCACACACGAATTAGAATACAACTAACCGAATAATCAGTCAATCATTAAAATATAACACAGACAGACTGAACACCAGACGTCTTAAGTCTTAATAGGACAGAATATTCACAACTAGCATTATATATTTATTATGTATTTACAAAATACTCTACTATTTTTCCATAAAGTTCCTTTTGAATTGATGATAAACATAATCTATTAAGTTGTGAGATTTTACGTAATGATGTGAAGACATAAGACATACATATAAGTCATTTAACACATAGATAAATGTTCACGTTAAAAGCTTTGGTTTTAATATAGCGAAGAATTGTAACATTTGAAAACATGAGCTTTGGTACGGCAATAAATACCAATCAATGAAAGACAAATACTTACAATGCTAACATTGTATATGGATAGTTAAAAATGTAAGTTATGAAACACAATTTATTTATTTCCTATAATAATAAGTAATTAAGCTATCGAGGCCAGCTCTAAAATATTATTTGCATCACATTTTTTTAAAGTTTCTTTAACACACAAATGCGATCAACTATTTTCAGTATGCAAAATTATTAAATACATCATACTTTCGTCACGTTTAATAAATTCATTACATATAATACCTAAATTTTACAAATTGCACTGAACTCAACATCAAACAGCATTAGCTTGTCTTTTTCACGTGTTATACGTGCAAATTAAGATACGCGGAGATTCCGTACCCGTTTCACTCGAATGAACCAATTCTATATCTTTACTGGTACTCCGATAACTATAGCACCTCAAAAATTCTATTTCTTCCTCCTCGCCTTTCTTTTCCTATTATTGTTCCTAGTTCCGAGTTTTCGTCATATGTGTACCGGGACGTGCAGGAGAAGGGCATCTCTGCGGGGGAATTCCAACGAGCACATTTCGCACTTGAAGGGTCCCTCGTCGTGCGTGTGTTGTGGGGAGTGTGCGGGGGAGGGGGGTGGAGAGGGGGATGGCGGGGAGGCGGGTGCGGGGGTGGGGGGAGAGGGCAGCGGGGAGGGGGAGGGGGAGAGGGAGCGCGGCGCTATGGCGCGCAGATCGTCAGCCGGGTGCCGGGGTGGACGCCGGGT
>CAJQZN010042112.1:0-12436 GCA_907164685.1 Colias eurytheme | reverse complement strand
TAGTTTCATAAGAATCTAATTCGTCAAGCGATGTAAAAAGCAGTCACGCGCCCACGAGAACAATTTCGCATGTCTGCTTCGTCATTACAATTATGTATTTATTTTTAATATTACCGTGATCAGACCGTAAAATTACTTGTAGTTTAAAATAAGTACACTAGTCACTCATATTTGGATATACATGTTCAGAATGCCGCAGTACCTTTTTGAGTCCGAAAAGTTTGTACCTACTAAGTGGGGATACTTTGCAAAAACGGAAAGTAATGAATATTATACAATAGGATGTGAATGGTATATGGTTTTGCATTAGACTCAATTCCAAAATTTATTTTCTAAGTATAAATAAACTGATGGAAGAGAATACATATAAAATATATATTATTATCAATACCCCACTATGGTTTACATATCGTACTTGATAACGGCCACCTTGCTGTTAGCCCACTCAAACATTCGATAAAAGACAAATTTGCCCGAGGAAACAAAGTAGCAGAAGTCAAACAGATAAACATGTTTGAGATAAATTGTAACGATTAAACATCAATATATTTCCTACAATTTAATAATAATTACTGTCCAACGCGTTAGGCTGATACCGAACTTAATTATACCTATTCTTTGTCTCAACGTACAGACGATGTCGATGACTTTGTAATATAAATAAATAAGCTTATATTTAGGTTACCTGCCTATCAGTTTCAGTAGAGTTAAATTACCTCTCATATAACGTCACATTTAAAAAGCTCTCTCATTTAAAAACGAGATGTAAGATTTGTAAAAATAAAAGAATCGCTTATGTTTTGCTTATTGTCGTTATTTTGAAACCATTACATACAAACCGAAACGGATATCATTAAGTATTCAGAAATGTAAGATATTAAAATATTTGCATTTCAATTTCCTTGATGCGGTAAAAAATATCTTTCCCCATTACTCAGATGTTACGGTGTAGGTAGTTATCGATTTGTTGTAGAATTTTTGTTATTGAAGCCATAAAATGTAGAAGAAAAGTATTTACAGTAAAATCTGCCTGACAGTATAGGTACCTACATATTTACTTTTTTTACTGCAAGATCATTTTGAAGAGTTCTAGGCTGTGTTGTTTTCAATAAAATATATCCATCGTCTTATATCATGAAAATTCTACAAACCAAACTGTTATACGACTACGTCGCAAAAAGTATATTTAAAATTACCGTTGGGTAAAATGTGAATTTCAATTTTAACAATTCATTTTCAAATTTCCCGTCAGCCAAGTTGTCTGCCAATTTGCCTTGACTTTCAACATCTCTAACGAACCGATGTATTGTTTGCCAGAAAAAACTCGAACGACCATAAAACGATTTTGAACATCGCGTATGTAAAACGTTTGTGACTTATACAGTATACTCATTAATAATTCACTGACAGAACCTATAGATACATGCTATAATTTACCCACGAATATTTCGTGGCTCATTACAAATCAATATAAAAGTACCTAAGTATCGTTAAATGTTACAGTCAATAATAAAAGGATGAACCGAAAGCTTGAACAAAAGTAGAACACGGAAGAATAAAATCATCATATCGCGTGCCTTGTTTATTCATCATTTGTAATAATTTCCATTCTTGGTTTTATTAACTTTCAATTCAAGGAAACGTAACAACTAAGCCCTAACTACCTAGTCGTTTCAAAATAAGACTAAGTAATCACGTTATAAGTTAAACTTATTTAATTTCATGAGCTAATGATATGTATTTATAATAGACTTACATTTGCACCGGTTACAGATACAACATTGTATCAGACTTGACTTAAATCTTTCATATTGGCTTTTTAAATTTACTGTGAAATGCAAAGAAATTTTAAACAAATAGTTGTTTAGGTTTACTCATATAGAATAACATCAGTAGTATAACACCTCATCATTATTTTACTCGAGTGACGCAAACTAATATCAGTTGGACGTAACCGTCCACAAAATATGAATAATCAGGCTTATTGTAGTCGCTTAAATGCTATTCAGGATTTTATTATGGAAATTAGAAGCTTCTAGGTGGTAATTTGGCAACGAGCACAAATGGACATTGTCCGCAACATGTCATTTGAGACTGTACGTAATTACCGTAGAAATTATTCAACACGTAACAAATTCATAGTTTACTGAACACAGAATCATCTAAAACGTAGCGATACATTTGACTTTAAATAAAATTAATCATATCTTCACGACTTAAATGAGAAAACAATTAGGATCGATAGCGTAATTACAACAATAATAAAAAGCCTAAAGATGAAGTGCGTACCACAAACAAATGAACCTATTTCGTATTAAGGTTTCAGAGATAACGTTTAATAGCCCAATGAGAATGATGTTTTAGCAGGACTACCGGTGACCTTCCACTCACCACAGTCACTTTGGTTCGCCAGAGCTAATCCTGCTGCGGCGCATCTTTTGCAATCCTGACGGCATTTACCGCCAGCTATATTAAGCCGTGTTTCTGCTACAATATTATTTCAAGTAAACATTGCGTAACGATGAGGTATATAAGACACAAACAAAGATTTCTAATCATAATTGAAAATAATAGGCGCAAGGTCGTCCTATGAATTGATCGCTTTTGAAATCGACCAGTAACCCCGTTACGTGCGTCAGTAGACAATTCAGAAAAAATTGAACATAATTATTTCAACATTAGTGAATATTCAGAACATACTATCTTAAAATAATAGTTAGAATTCAACTTGGCAAGTTCGTGCTCAATTAGTAATTCGCGGGAACATTGTACAACTTCTTTATCATTATTTAACAGTTGTGTAGGTAAATACTAAATACCTCTAAATGAATTTAGACGTCTACCAAAAAAGCATACAAATATTGGAAGTAGAAACGTAAATGAGCCGAATAAATTAAAGGCCGTAAATCATGACACTTTTATATTGAGGAAAACTTAAAACAGAACTCTACAAAAATTACCGCTTCCGCCTAACATCATTCCAGCAAGACTGAAAAATTTATCGGAACCTAAATCAATATACAATAGATCTAGTAAGTTTACAATCTTGATATATATCCGTAGTCTTCAAAGTCTACAATATAATACGCTATAGAAATGGAATCGTACAAAGGATACAGATAGTATAGATGTACATGCATAGATATTACATTGGCTTGTCAGAAATCAACACAATGCAAACACGTCGGACTAACATCCATGCGGACGGATGTAAACAGATGCTTGCGTCAGAGTTTGATGAAAACTGAATACACTACTGGTGAAAACAAGACACTGCTACACGAAGACGACACTATCGGGTTCGATTCAGTTCATTCAAGTACGATCGATGCCGCTTGCTAATCGAATGAAAACGAATTCGCCTGAATGAGCAATCATGCTAGTAATAACCGTGTAATTCAAACAACTGAACATTTTAAATTGCACCAATTAATGATATAAAAACAAAGGTTCTGCAGTAATTGCGGTTACGTAAGATATACATTTTTAAATGGCACTAAAGGATTGTGCTGTTCATTATGCATTGTTAATTGCTATGATTGCATATTAATATACAGCGATTATTGCAATATATGACTCCCTGCTGTGAATGTACTAATAGAAGGTTATAATAAAACACACAATGTGTCCAAAGTACCAATATAAAGTTTAATTAATTAATGCATATTATGTGCCACGCGTTATAACAATAATCAATACATATAATAAAATTCTAGAAAAGTGGTGTCTGTACAGTGAAAATATGTAAAAAAAAATTAGCAGGTGTTATTACTAAATCGATCCCAAACCCAAAACTGTTGTTAAAAAAATTTTTGTCTGTTTGTCTGTTTGTCGGTTTGTCTGTTTGTCTGTATGTTTGAACACGCTAATCTCAGAAACGGCTTATCCGATTTAGATGCGGTTTTCACTAATATATTGTGGTAAGCTTCATTTAACATTTAGTGTTTATTTCATGTCAATCGGTTCATAAATAAAAAAGTTATGACCATTTAAGTAATCACAGCGAACATTTGCTAAGGCATTCTATACATGAATTACTTTATTACGTAAATTATACGCTAAAGTTATTCCTTGACATGTCCAGATGATCATATCGAAAGTCCCCAAGCGTGGGGGGGGGGTGGTTATGCTGAGGGGGTAGTTCCTTTGACCCCCCGGTCAAAGCACCTTTATTTAGATTTTTGCTCATAAGTCTAAAACCTGCACAAATATTACTTCTAGGTAAATTTTCTATATAAAAGGTCTTTGAAATTATGTCGTAGGCATTATATTTTTAACCTCCGACGCAAAAAGAGGGGTGTTATGTCCGTTATGTGTGTATTGCGTGTCTGTCTGTGCCACCGTAGCTTGCTAACGGGTAATACGAATTAGATGCGTTTTTTTGTTACATTAGTTGTTTATTATATTATATAGGGGTAAGTGGGAATGAAAAAAACGAATGTTAGTTGTTAATGTAGGTTATACCCAAGTGATATATCAAATGAAAATAGACGACATGTCAGAAACAATTAGTCAAATTTTATCAAAATCGGTTCATCCATTTATTTGATATATGTATAGGGGTAAAAGTGGGAATAAATAAATGAATTTTATCAAATATACTCAAGTGACGTATCTAATGAAAGACATGACGTGTAAAGTACAATAAGACATATTTTATCAAAATTGGTTCATCCATTTATTGGATATAATATGTAGGTATAAAAGTGGGAATAAAAGTTGTCGAATATACCCAAGTGGCATATCAAATGAAAGGGCATGACCTGACGTGAGAAGTATAATGAAGCATATTTAATCAAAATCGGTTCATCCAATAATTATATGTAGGGCAAAAGTGGGAATGAGAAAAACGAATGCTGTCTGTTATACCCAAGTGATATATCAAATGAAAAAAGACGACCTGTCAGGAACAATTAAGTAGTCCAATGTTATCAAAATCGGTTCATCCATTTATTTGATAAAGGGGTAAAAGTGGGAATAAAAGTTGTCAAATAATATACCCAAGTGGCATATCAAATGAAAGGGCATGACCTGACGTGAGAAGTATGATGAGGCATATTTTAATCAAAATCGGTTAATCCATTTATTGATTTATAGCGGTAAAAGTGGGAATGAATAATCGAATGTGGTCAAATAATATAATCAAGCGGCATATCAAATGACGTGTGAATTACAATTAGTCATGTTTTATCAAAATTGGTTAATCTGTTTATTACATATAGGGCACCTTAGGGGTGATAGTGGGGATAAATAATCCAAATGGAGTACCAAACGAAAGGATATGACATGTACATAATATATAGGTATGATTAGACATGGTTTAGATCAAAATCGGTTCTGCCATTTACTAGGGGTGAAAGGGAAAAGTTGAAAGTCTGTGAAAGTAGAAGGAATATGGGAGCGGGAGAATAACCACATCCTGGAAATTTTGAACTCTTCTGTACCTAAGTTTTATAGCTCAGTTTAGTAATAAATTTTACTAACAGTTCTTTTGTGTTATTATTTATTTTATTTCTTAACTTTATAATAATGTGTAAGTACTTATAATTTAGTTGTATATGATAGTACGTGTTTCAAGACGTGTTTACTCAATAATTGTGTGTTAAGTAGTAACTACTATGCAGTCACTATTCCACGCGGACGAAGTCGCGGGCACAGCTAGTAATAAATAAATCAGTACCATTCATGCAAGATACATGGCTATACTTTCATAAAATAATGTTCTCAACTTCTCACGTAGGTATACAATTAAACCAAGAGTATATTTATATCCCGATTCCAGACAAACCGTGAACATGACCGTGAAGCGAATGCGTCAAACAACGTACATCGTGTAGCCACCCGTGAAGCCCCATAAGAACAACACCGTCTATTATTATGCATTTCTATTCTATTATTGTATTATGCGCAAAGAATGCATTGTGAGGGAATTTTAAATGGATCTGATTTAAGCTCCAACTCTCATTATGAAATGCTTGGCAAAAACTGAAATTACGGCGTTGTTAAATTATTGAGGCAAGTTTGTTTTGTATTGCATCATTATTCCAACATCATCCATTTTCTATCGTTTTAATATTACTTTGTATTGTAATAAACTGACTCTTATCGAAAACGAAGCGAAATGAATACGCGTACTATAGTTGGAATTGAGCGATCCTTTTAAAACGAGATCACTGTGGTATTCAGCAGAGATAATAGCAAAGTTCAGAAATGAAAATAGATTGACACGTGACTACAATAAACTTGATCAGCAGTCGAAGCTCGGCTTTGAGAGCTTTAGAAACGAAAATAAACGTCACGACAGCACGTGACGGGCGTCCGGGGCAAGCGCAACGTCATGAGGACAAACGATGTCTTATTTAAACCATTTTATGTACATCCAATAGACACGCTGTTTCGGAATCCGGTTCTGCGGAAAATTTTACAGCAGTATTTAAAGCTTTTGCGTTTTAGTTTTGAATAGCTGACGCTATTTTATTGTAGCCAGTTTTCCTAGTTTTCCTCTCCTTGGCCTACAATTTTCGTGGCACCAAACTCTAATTTCTTATATTTGCTATACTGCCCTATAAACTCAATATATTTTTGGTTGTTTATCGCTTTTTAGTTGAATGCGGGTACAAAGTGTCATCCGAATATTGATGTCATAATAATCCCTCTTGACGTAATCTATCGCAAATAGTGTTACATAAAAATGCTAGTACGCTGAAACTGCATCACGAATATAATAGTTGGCAATGACATATCATTCAAGATAATGACAAACAGCTGTACAAACATCAGCCTCACATGATTTATTATTTGTACCTACTTATTAGTTAATAGTTACTAGAGGTCCGCCCCGGCTTCGCCCGTGGTACATATTTCGCAATAAAAGGTAGCATATGTCCTTTCTCGGGTATCAAAATATCACCATACCAAATTTCATGCAAATTGGTTCAGTAGTTTAGGCGTGATTGAGTAACAGACAGACAGACAGAGTTACTCTCGCATTAATAATATTAGTATGGATTACTGTGAACCATGTAGTAAAAAGTACCTACATTCATACACACACATTTTTGTTTAATCCTATCTAAATCGCAAAATTTTTGAGTTCGAGGAATTTAATAACATTTTAATCGTGGACATTCATAAATTAAATTTAAAGAATTTGAATTGACACAGTTTTTTACATTATAAAAGTTGTAAATTCTATTTCAAACTCTTAAAAATTATAATATTCACCTAAATATATTTACGAAGTACCTATAGTTATGTTTTTAGCCGATTTTCACAATCAAAAGGAGAAGGTTCTCAATTCGTCTGTATTTTTTAGTCTATACATATAGAACGTGAATAAGCATGTAGTGGAAAGTAAACTTTTATCACAATATTTTATTATTGTTTATGTTGTTAGTTGTTTACATTGCCAATTAAAATATTTGGGACATACGAGTGTCTGAAGGCGCGGAACTTCCGCGACATTTTTGATACATTCCGTTTTTCGCGTCATTTGCAACAAAATACAGTTTATTGCTGTTCTAACCACTTGACACATACATGTTTATATTATTATGGACCACGGTTATCGTACTGACTGAAGGAAATTGATATTATTTGGCAATCGCCACGCTATTTGACCTACCTTACGCATTATACATATATACGTCCAAATAAGTGATAACTACATGAATATTATTGATCCCCGTTCTATTTAGATCACGTTTTGAAAGTCAGCCAAATGTAAGATCGGAAGGATATAGGGGCTTTGTCGGATTTCCATCGTCCTCACGAAAGAAGAGCGAATTTATTCAACTCGAAAAAGGTCGACTAATTCGCATACGACAATATTTTTTAATTTGGTATTTAAAATTAAAAATGACAAAAATGTTATTTATCTGTCATATGCTGATTCATAAATTAAAAAAAAAAAAAGTTAAAATTTATTCATGAGGCTTTTTTGTCATAATGGATTTTTTCAACTTATTTGAATTGAATATAATTTAAATATATTAGTAGTTAAGTATGTGGAAAAGATTTTATAAAGGTTTAATTAAAGCCATAACGGCATGCATGAAAATCAAGTTATGTATGGGTCATTTGACTTTATCAAAGTAAAAATGATATGATTTGATGAATAATTATTCTACTATTTATAGTATAAGCATGAAAAATAAATATAACATACCTTCCTCGGGGCTGAGATCTACAAACTTCACACCACCACTGAAAAGAAATACAAAAGTTGAAAACAATCCATACATAAAAAGTAAGTGAAAAAAAATCATAAATTAAAAAAAATATCAATTATTGATAAAAGAGCGGATGTATAGAATTAAAACCAATGTTAAAACAATACAAATTCTGAAAGTTTAAATCAGAAGAAACATGAATGAGATTTTTTGTATGTATAAAGTTCTACAGTATATAGACAAAGATTGGTGGGTCTTTTGCATTTTGTATTTAATAAATAATAAGTAAATTTCATATCTATGCAACATGCACTGTCTCGGTGTAGGTTGCACTTCATACCTTAAGAGGACGGTAGCCGTTTCCGGCACCCGGAACACCTGGAAACAAACACAATGTGGAACCATGTCTTATCGGATCTCCTCTTGGAGAAACCAAAACCCGCTATCAGCCACACATACAAACACTACCCAAGCAATCCATTATCAAATTGTTTATTGATTGTAGGACACATTAACAATCTTTTTTTTATCTTTCAATTAATAAAAATTTAACAAATTTCATGTTTATGAAACAAATTATTGTATCAGATAATGTTGTTTTGATAACAAAATATTGCAACAAATTGAAAAAAATAATAAATATTTGAGACTTATAGAACGACTTTCGTTGAACAAAGTCGATTTTAAGAAAGCCAAAATTACGAAGCCGACACATTTTCATACTGAAGATACTTATACTATTTTAATATACATTAAAAAAAATAAATAGAAAAAATAAATTTACCTTCCATCCCAAGTTTTCGAAGAATGTACTAAGTCGGGACTGTCCAGTGGTTTTTCCGCCGCAAGGCCCTGTTTAGGTTAAAAACACTATGCAATCAAAGAAAACGGTGCCAAGTTTCCACGTGTTACAATATCCAATTTATTAAATTAAGTCTATATTTTAAAAATCTTCTTCGTAACAAAATATTTTCAGGCTTTTTTTTTATAGTAAATCGATATGTTTCTGTCATTTTCAATAAAAATAAAAATTTCTTACCTCCGGTTAGTACCAGCTTGTATACCATTTTCTGGGATTGATTCGCCATTTTCGTAGTACGCTTATAAATAAATAATTTAAACTAAATTACACTAAACGGGACACAACGGAGATTGAATATCATAAAATTGACGAATATACATAAGTAAGCAAAAGAGCCATCACAGTTTAAAATGCATCGCCCGATAGGCGTGCCGAGGAAGGAAAGAATAAATCGAATCTGAATCGGACAAAGGCATGAGCTTTATTTGTGTCACTTGTCAAATGTCAATCAAATCAAAATGTCAAAGATACAGAGTATGTGTAGAGCACAGAAAATATAAATCAAAATTAAATATATAAAATAAAAATCACGCATTAATTCATGGAAGATTCATGGACTCATGGTAAGCTCATGGTAATTGTAAAAGTTACGTTTATGTTTCTGAAATCTTTTAAGATTAGTTATTGAAATCTCTTTATTGTATGTACGGATAGACCTGGGACTTAGTGCATTTACAGCAAAATGTTGAATATGCATAAAAAAAGGAATTTAATAAAAAACATTCCAACTATTTGGGAGAGCTGAACCTTATGAACCTTTTAAAAAATTTGAATTCAAGGACAGATATCAATCAATACAGGCCACTGAACAATAAATTGTAAGTAAATTTTAATACTTTTAATAGAAATATAATTATTATTTTGTAATAACTTTATTAGGTTACACCTGAAAAGCTTATATTCATAGAACATTGTGAATTCTGGTGCACATTGGAATCTATCACATTTATATTAACATTTTGATAATTAGTATCATTGCTTGTTGACATAGATTTTTCAAGTAGCAAAACAATTAATGGAATTTGTCGCCAATATTTTCCTAAACAGCGATTTTTTGTTTCAACATACACATTTTCTTTAGATGTTGAACATGTGGTGTCGCCTGAAAAGAAAAATGATAATAATTATTTTTATTTGCTCACATGATGAAAAATAAACATTTAATCCATACTACTATTATAGAGCTGAAGAGTTTGTTTGTTTGAACGCGCTAATCTCAGGAACAACTGGTCCGATTTGAAAAATTCTTTCAGTGTTAGATAGCCCCTTCATCGAGGAAGGCTATAGGCTATATATGATCACGCTAAGACCAACAGGAGCGGAGCCACGCGGGTAGAACCGTGGAGCGCAGCTAGTTTGCTATACACACAGTTTATAAAACCTGCATTTAAGATCTGGCTAGGCCTGTGTGATAGAGGAATATAGAAAATGTATAAATATCTCACATCCTCTCTAAATATACTTAACTCACATATATAATAATATGAAACCCATGGAATTACTTTTAAATCTTACCATCTGCATCTGGTACATCTTGATCAATCCATCTTGTTTCAGTATTAACACAAAGTACACACATATTAAACTCTTGACATAAGTATCTAGCATGGTTTACAAATATATTCAAAAATTTTAGACCTGAAAAATTGGATAATTTATAAGATTGTGGTAAAAGTGTTTCAGAATAATCTTAGGCATTAAATTTTAACAATTAATGCTTATATATAATTTTGATCCAATTTAGATCATTCATTTGAATCTTTATTGGCTTTGACCATTTTATACAATGTGTACATGGTAAAAAATTTATTATGAAATTTTTTTAATTAAATTATCTGTCTAAATAAAATAATTTTTAAACTATGCTTGTAAATAAATTTGATCCAAGTTAGTTATTCATTTGAATCTTTATTGGTCTTGACCACTTTATACAATGTTTATATGGTAAAAATTTTATTGTGAAATTTTTTTAATTAAATTATTTGTCTAAATATATAAAAAAAAATACATCCACACATCATAGTGCACCTTTGTTAATACATTTAATCATAATCAAATAACTTATCCTTAAAGAATAATCCCCATTCCTTACCCATTTTATTGTCATCACCAAAGTGTTGAAACATTAAACTTGGCAAAGAATCTATTATTATCAATGACAACCTATCCAGACATATTTTTTTGAATTTAATGTCTTGTAATAACTGTATTAATTCTTCCATTGACCATATATAAACTATTTTAATTTTCATCATGATTATTGCCATTTCCTGCAAATAAAAATTATTAAAATTTATTTTAAAAGTAAGAAATATAGTTAAAAGTTTAGTATTACAGTTGTCAAGTTATGTAAGAGCTCTTATTTTAACGAAAATTAAATAATACCTTATGGGAAAGCCCATATGCATCTAAAATCTTTTGTATTCTTACAGCTGAGAAATCTCCCTTTGTATCAATGTATAGAACTGTTTTCTCACTTAGATTCACACAATTTATAGCTATCTGCATACAGAGTTGTGTTTTCCCTGATCCAGCCAAGCCACATACTTCAGTTATATATCCAATGGGTATACCACCATTTAATACTGTGTCTAAGCTGAAATAGTATCACAAACATTTAATATTACAAAATTTTACTTGTTAATCAATACAATGTTAATAAAATACCTCTTTATACCAGTTTTTAGGAACCTTTCTTTTACTGCAGTTTCGGTAAGGAAGGTAAGTCCATTTCTTACAGGCGCCGAGTATAGTTTAAAAATACTATCTCTTATTTCTATAATGCTTTGAATGTTCAATCTAGTTATATGCGTCAACTTTTCAACGTCCTCCTGAATAAAATCCCGTATCGTAAAAATTCTATTTTGCGATAACTTTTTCATTATTTCAGGCGACAAATATGCACTAATTGAGATATTCAGTTTTTCCATTTCTTGTGCCACTTTCAAAGGTATTATACTTAATAAGAGGGAGTTTTATTAATACAATAAATAGCATGAGGCAAAATTTCATCTCTTATAGTAATATATTAATATTGCAAATATTTTCAAAATTCAAACTTTTTGTTTTGTCAACTTATAAATTGTAAATTGTATTTTGTAATGTTGGTCAGCCCTCATTTCTGTCAAAATACTGTCCACAGAATAAGTAATTATTTTTTGCCAGGTACAGATAATCCCTGATCAAACCGGAATCGTTTTCGTACTAACTACTAAATAGATGTTCCCACAGGATGTTCCATTTGTCGTAACGAGGAATAATTAAATCACAATGATGATTCAGTACATTTATTTGCAGTTCCCCATGTTTTAAAAGATTAGAAAGACCCCCGCAAGACACTGGTTCGAATCCCACGTTGCAGTTGTGATCGAATTATTCAGAATTATTCTATTCTTTAAAAAAT
>CAJQZN010042111.1:51403-66573 GCA_907164685.1 Colias eurytheme | reverse complement strand
GACAGATATTATTGAATTTGTTCTAGTGACAGATATTTTTGCACATCACCCCCTAGGCATATATTATTGCTCGTGACTGTACATAATGACGTGTTCATCACTGTTATTATTCGAGTCGAAATTTATTGCACAGTACAAGTGAAAAACATTCCGCTGTCGTGTTAATCCTCAAATTGTTTTATGCTAAAGACACTTTTAAATTTCGGTTCTAGTACAAATTGTACTGAAACATAAAAATATTTCATTTACGTTTTTAGCATGATTAACTTAAAACACGCAATTGTATCGGAAGTCACGATTGCTCGCACGTCCGCGCTACACTACTTTCTTTTTTAAATTCAACCATTTTTATTGTAATAAAACTCGCATTATTTCATATTTATAACAATTACGTATGAATTGTTTAATAGGTAATAATTTTCTATTATATTAAGCCATATTAGTCAAACAATTGAGGTTTGATATCACTTGAATTATTCAATTAATAAATTCTTACACGCCACTATTTTATAAATTCAATTAAAATTATTTGATAGTTTTTTTTTTATGTATAAGTCGGCAAACGAGCGTGCGCGTCACCGTTCAGAAAGCGATGATTGGCGCCGCCCATGAACAACCACAGACTCTGGAGTATTGTGGTTGCGTTGGCGGCCTTTGAGGGAGGAATACGCTCTCTTCTTGAAGTATTCTAAATTATAGTCCTTGGGAAATGCCGAATTTGGAAGGTCATTCCACAGAGGAGTAGTGCGCGGTAGGAAGTTCCTCCTAAAACGCACGGTGGAAGAACGCCAAGTATCGAGATGATGTGGGTGAAATTTGAGCTTAAGCTAAGTTAATTTCATAATAATTATAACTATCATTTCCTTAATTTATATTACTTTTATTAAAAACGAAAATAATATTTATTCAAAAATGCATACCTACTTCAACATATCTACCTCAACAAAACTGAAATATCTACGTCATAAAAATATATTATATTTTTTAAATTTTATAGTGTGTCAACTTTGGTCCTTCGAGATCACTAACTCACTACGCGTATGAAATAGCAACTAATTTCCCTACCTCATATAGCAATATATCATACTAGGTATAGGTACACCACTTCTAAGACCCAAGTAAACGATCATAAATACATCTTAGGTACAACAAATCATTACTTAACACACAGCTCAATCATCTTAATGGACAGTAGCCGACTGTGCCATAATGCTGAGCTTCATTTGTCTTCGTTACATAAATTAAAAAGCTCCGAGAGAGCAAATAACAAAAGGGCGACACGTCACTTTAACATTTTACTGTGTCGAGGAATTTACAATTATTATATTAATGCTTTTAGTGGTGGATATTTTTTAAATTTAGAAAGATGAATTATTTTCAACATTTAGAGTAATCTGTATCAATCTGTAAAGTTCCTCTGATAATACCTAATAATAAACACATTTATCAGCTGTAATTTCCTTTAGAAACATACCCATTTTGGTCTAACATATTATTACCAAACAATTCCTTAAATCTTTCTACATATTAGCTGAACCAGCATTAATCACCCGATTACATCAATACATAAACAAACAAAACAACAAAAACAAATCCATCCTTTACGCAACGCTAGTTAGATATCCAATCGGCACCCCATCAAGCCACTCCAGTGAATAATTGGAGCCATCCTGTCTCCGACCTTCGCGCTGTTTACAGTTCACGTCAAATTGACCACTCTGAATTTTGCAACGAGTCGAGAGGATAGGCTATAGAGAAGGACAGATGGATCGATCTAACTTTGCAGCGATAGGTACCTACTCATTCATCGAAATAATTTGACCACTCTGAAGTTTGCAATACAAAAAATTAAATGGTTTGGATAACGACGGATTGATCGGACTAACTTCGAAGCGATAAAGTTACCATATTCTTTCATCGATATTTCAGAACCGCCTCACTACCTCCGCTGAAGCCTTTGCGTTTAGTTCACACTCAAACAGGTATAGTGTGATCGCATTAGGTACGCTGTATTAATTTTCTTTACAATAATGTAACTGAAGAATCCAACAGTATATCAATACACCTTAACCTTAAAACATAATAATATAATCACTTCGACGCTTCTGAAATACAAATTACCGCATTAGATCCACTAGGTATATCTACCTTTAGGTATGTTGTTTATTTGATGAAATTACATTTTACAAAAATGTTTCGAAACATTTTTGTAAAATGTAATTTATAAATAGAACATATTTATTTACGAAATTTAAATATAAGAACTAGACATGTAAACTCAACCGTACATAATCCGAAACAAGAAGCTCAAATCAATTCCACGTCTTCAAATCCTTGCCATTCCAATCTTTTCACCAGACTGGCAAACAATTCTAAACTGCATTTGTCTGGCACGATTCAACTGCAACGTGATAAGAATACGCGACCGGCGTGAAGTTGGTCGTGTATCAAAATATTTGTCTTCGTTGCGAACGTCAGGTGGAATAATGTTGTGCTCCTTTACGGAATATTAAAATACCTAGACGTCGTACATCTTAGATCTAAACGGTTTTACAGTACTGTTTTAAATCATTCTGACCTTTTACGGAGAATAGACCCCTGATAAAAAGTATTATTAAAGACTTCAAAAGACTTTAAATAATAATTTATCTGATCTTGCTGTAATTGTAAAAATTATCCTAATATTTCAAGTATTTTGCTCATTAACATAAACATAGAACTACTATTAGTCAGTTCTTTAAAGAAACGAATCTTCAATGGCGGCGCTTATCATTCCCTCTCGCTCACACACGGCCGTACGGAATGCAAAAAAAAAATGGAAAAATAAAATCACTAAAATGCATCGAGATAGAATGTACTACGTACTAGAGAGGCGATCGCTACTACACTCTCTTTAACACGAGCTAGAGGTAAGAATCACAAGTCTCTTTAGTCTGTGTCGGACTGTGCCCCCCGCTTGCCGCGTCAACACGTGTTATTGCTCTGTTCAAAATGCCTTCGTGTTTGCTTAGATATTGTTTTAACAGTTCCCATAATACAAACAAAGCCCGAGGAGTGACTTTTCACCAGTAAGTTTCCTTATTATGAGTAAGTCATGCATTTTACTAATATTGTTATCATTTTGCGAAAAATCACCACGCGTTCTGCGTTTCGCGCCATTTTTCATAGACTAACAGCACAGACGTGACACTATCGATGAGTCTGTTAAAAAAATGTAACTGGATTTTTTTAACTATGTATATACAATATCTACTAGGAAAGATTACCGTGGTGTAGTACCTAAATATTTATACTTTTACCCGACTACGCAAAGTAAAACGGTAGGTTATATTAAGTAATATTTATTTATTTACCTATTTTTATTTATTAAAAAAAGTCTAATCAATAGTTGTTCCAATAGGATTTATAAATTATTATGCACAACAATTACAAATAAACACAACATTCACAGAAACTAATACAGTAAAAGTTCCTTAATCGCGCTTCCTTTATTCGTGTTTTCACTATTCGCGGATTAAAAAAATGCGACCCAATTTCTATATTCACGACTAAAAATTTTTTTTATTCGCGGATTTAATAAGTACATACATAATAATAAAATTATTCCAATAGGTATCTTACCCAATATCCTTGTCAAATGGACTAATAAGAAAGTAAAATAGATCTTATAACAAGTTTGCCTAAAGTACATAATATTATGTTCTTAAATGATATCGCCGAGGCCTTTGACACAAGCCGCCTTTGTCGCAAGCCACCTCTGCAGCGATTGATGTTTTTGAGAATGTAAATAAACAGAATGGAAGCAACCTTATAACTCAATAAATAAAGTATATTTTTAAATGTAGTTCCGTTTATAGTAAAGTTACAAAAATTGTGATCGAGTAAGGGGGCGTCCATAAATTACGTGAGGTGTTTTTTTTTAAATTTTCTGCACCTCCCTCCCCCCCTGGTGAGATGTCGTGAGAATTTATTCAACCCCTCCCCCATCCTCGAATCTCGCGTGAGATTTTTCAAAATGTGAGTTTCTTATACGTAAACGCCATCAACATTGAATCATCGTATCCATTTAAATTACATCATGAAGCAAAAACTGATAAAACTATTGATTACTACACAAAACGACAAAAGCTTAATAAATTGATATTATTTAAAGGAAATTAAAATACATAGTTTAATATAAAATCCTCGTTTTATTAATTCCCTAGTATCAGTACCACCAGATAGTACCGAGTAAACAGATTGCACAATGTGTCGCATCTGCACGCATTGCTTAATCTTTGAACTTGAAGCCACGCCTCGCTCGTTCCACACGTACCCCACCACATCGGCCGCGCGCAATGTTTTTGTTTGGAATAACCCCTCTAGTAATATATCTCGATGCTAAAATGTATTTGATTTTCCCTATAATAGTTTTTATCATAAATTTACAATGAAAATTATGCATTTGCGACAGTAAATAATGTTTTCTTGGAATTTGACAAAATATGTTCTTTGGGAAAAGTTGTTCAGTTTTATGGGCTTATTACAAGTATTATGGGGATTTTATTACATTCTGTATACGTAAATATGATAATTCATATAAATACACAAATACAATAACAAAAAAGTTTGTCAACAAACAATTTGAAATAATTAATAAAATAATTATCAATTTACGTTATTTTTATTTTCTTTTTTGCTGATCCTACCATCTGTCAAAGTCAGCTTTGGCCGCCATTGAAGATTCGTTTCTTTATTGAACTAGCTAATATCATTTCACCAGTATATCTGACACACCATCCTTTACTGTGATACTTCTACCATACACAAAATATCTACTAAAATCCCCATTACCATCCCACTTCTAACACCAACCGCTACATTATACTCCAGTAATTTTTGTGCCCTCATTAATTCCGATACCTCGAGGACAATTCCGCTAGCATCGTATCAAATATGATCCGAAAGCAATTTGGTCGAGTGCCAAGCACAACAGAGCGGAGCCTTTCAAATTTCATTCCCACTACCTAGTAGCTACGGTTAATTAAATATCGACTAGTCAATATGGCAATATGAACATACGGATAAAACGTAACTTTGTAGTATTTATATTGATTTGTAAGTTCTACAAATGAATGAAGACGAAGTGATACGGTAATTGAACGCTGGGCATTACTTTTTCTTTGCAAAAAAACATAAAAGATATACAATAATATGAATAGTGCAAATATACAATAATATTTCTTTCTTATCGAGAAGGGATAACCCGAAATTATCGTGTGATCACAAGATAAATACTAGTTCAGTTCACCAGACAGTATCAGTTTTATCTCGTGTCTACAATCTACATACTGACAAGTACGAAGATAAATCATACTATCCTCTTTTATATTGCTTTTATTGTATTTGCCTTTACTACACTACCCAGTCAATATTCGCCACCAGATTCTCATAGAGCACGAACACAAAAAAGCGAAGAATGCTTTACCTCCACCGTTTAAACCATACGCCTGAAAAATATTCCGTTAATTAAAATTCTATTCGCCGATGTTGCATTCCTTTCATGTTCCATAGCTTCTGTGTTATAACTTGAGTGGCATCGCTTTATTAATAAGCAATTTTTTTAATCTTTTCATAACCTTTTATGTCATACAATTCATTCCAGAGTCAAAAATATATTTGATTCGTTACTCTTTGATTCCTTATAAATACATTTCCATGATCAAAGCAGGTATTACTGTTCATCATCTTAATTAGATTTTTATATCATTTTAGTACTCATTATATACGAATACAAAAGCTTTTTGAATGTAGCACATTATTATCTATTTGCTTCGCTTCATCATGCCACGATTTAATAAGTACCTTCTCTAAATCACAAACTCCATATCAACATATATGTCTTGAAAGAAAAATAAATACCTTGTACCTTCCATAAGCCAAATTGTATAGTATAGTAATTTTTTCTTGCACAGGTTAGACATATCATCCACATTCCACACCTTAACCTGTATTCTGGGTGAACTGTATCAAACAGTTACAATGCAACCAGAGATCATAAACCACACAAACAAATCTCGTCATAACCATGTCATCTCACTACCGGGCTTATATAAATTCATCCATCAAGTTAACCCGTTAACGAGCCTCAAGGTTAAGGAGGGTCCACGTCCACGAATAGAACATGGGGTGTCAATATTGTCAACGATAAGTGTTCATCTAACGATGTTTATGCGCTAGTGTGATTTCCTTTATGCGGTGATAGTAACAATTGACTGTAGGCGGAATTTTTGAGGCAGTAATTTAAACTGCACAAGGAAGAAAGTTTCTGAGATATATGAGATGACATAAATGCTGATTTTTGCTTTCTTGAAAGGTTGGCTTTGATTTTTTTAAATTCTGTAATAATGTCATCAAATTAGTAATCCGTAAAGTTGATACTTGCTCTTTCACTGAACACTTTGTTCAACTACAACACCGGCAGAATTCGTTTTCTATGCATATAGAAATAGGACTACAATTACTAGTAAGAGCTAATCTCTTTTGGTTTTGGTGGAAAGCAGTAAATAGTAGAAGCTCAAAGTAAATTAAAAATGATATTCAACACCATCTAGTGTCAGGAATTAAAGAATCACGCATTTATGGTAACCCATATATAGGCCAATGCGATCATGTTGGCACACGTGTTCACCGTGTATGGAGGAAAAATGCGATTTACGTAATAACGAATAATTACAGTAAGTATACATTACTCACATGAAATTTCATTGAGATTCTCTCAGTTTCGCATACCTTACTACATATTTTTACTTGCTTATATGCCGACTTCCAAAATAAGAACAACCGGTCAGTATGAATTTATTATTGAATAATTTGAGTGAAGCAGTAAGGTTAAAGATAATAATACCTTCATGATTACGTCATAGTTTTTCGGTAATTAAGTAGGTACCATTTGCTATAGATTACAATGATTCCAAAAGGAGCATACATACCTAGTTGAAAAAAAAAATTATGTACATATAGATTTATAAGATATTATAAGACGTATTATAATTTATAACATGTTAGTCTCCCCGTGACCACGCTCGCTGCAAAGTTTAATATACATAATGAATAAATCGCGTTTAAAGTCCGTTAAAATCTTCAATTTCTAAAAAAATTAAATGTTTAGGTTTTCAATAATAACACAACCACTAAACTAGGACTATCATTAAACACAAATTCCACCTAAACAATTACCCAGAAGTTTTAAGTAGGTAGGTATCGATTAAACATCAAAGGGAATGTCGAATCGAAACTGTTGAGAGGAATTAGTTTACGCGCTACTCAATCAGGGTTTGTGTATGATCAAAGATGAAATGAGTAGGTGTGTGTGCATAACAATTATGGTTGTCGCGTTAAAGGGTTAAACTAACCGATATATATATAATTAATATTTTTAAATAACTATAAAAGGTTGTTGGGAAGAAATTGCTTGTAAGCAATAAAACCACCGTTTGCATCAAATGTCATGCTTTATAATTTGTATAATTTTTGTATGCAATTAAGATTATAAATAAATAATTAAAAAGTAAAAACTAAACCTTACGACTTAATGAAAGAAACTTTAATCGTTAATATTTAAACAACTTGTAGTAAGTAGAAATAACTCGGAAAAGAATTACAAAAATCCAATTATAAAAAAATGCTTTTTTTTCTTTCGAAATATGTAGTTAGTTATTTCGAATACATAAACAAAATATGTATTTCTTATCAAATACACCTCAACCTCATAAAATTTAACATACCATTTTCGCAGCCCTACATTCGATTACCGCCGTTCCAACGTAGTCGGGTTCCCTCAGACGTTAAACATAATCGATTTAACTTGAGCCCTACGTGTTTATATCGGCTCTTCGGCTCTCTAAGGATCGGGGAAATAAATATGAATGAATGTACATAAAATGTATTGCTGATAAAACATTTAGGCGTATCGATGCACAGTTAGGTTATTCTAAGTACGTACATACATACGTAAATAAACGTAAAAATTTATGAGGAAGAATGTACATGATTTCATTAATTAAATTACAAATGCTTACTACATAACCTGACAAATAACATAAGTTCCGGCTTAACTATTTCAAACCAAATGCAAACCAAACTGGTTTTATTATATCAATTGACATTCAAACGGCCAGTAAGTATACAACTACTAGACACAATAACAATAAAAATTAACATTCTCCACTACACACATACCATAACAATCAACGTTAAAATCCCAAAGGTGAAGCGAAATAATACAAACGTCACCTTGACACGAGCTGGCCGGTTCTCCCGCGCAATCATCCAATTGGCGGGAAACCGGACAAGATGGCCGCCCGCTGACAGTTACCGCAGTTACATAGTATAGAGAGAAAAGTAAGTTATCTTCGAACAAAGGTATATCGCGCTGTTAATATACGCGTAGCGCTTAGCCACGCCCTCCGTTCAAGTACGTACGCAAGCTTGACGCACGCACACAACGCCGCTCGGTTTCTACTCATGTACCGGTCACGGGATGGCTGTGCCTTTGCTGTGAGCGGTCGATGTTTGTTTATACAATTATTTAAAATATCAATGTGACAAGGTGACAACCCAGCGCCTCACGAGTTTAGGTACCGTGCGCTCCTTATCGCCGGGAGTAGGCCTACTTCTCTCTTTATACCATGCAGTTACCACAGTTACGCCGGTTGCACGTTCGGTAATCGATGCACCACAATTTACCGCTTTTTGTAATCGCCAAGGTAACGTCGCTCATCATAATACGATGCAGCTGGTTGCGTAAATATTTAACCTTATGTACCATTTAAATTTTATACTCAAATTGACAAACGACGATTTCCTCGAATAATTGTACTGCTACATACCGGCATAACAATACGAATACCTGTACAATATTTATCTTCATTCATACGACACACACTGCCATCTAGTGACAAAAGTCAACTCCAAATATGTACTGCATTATATGCTTAAGATAAAAAAAAATATTATTTGTTATTATATGTATAAAACAATGTACATTTCATAATACACATTACATATTTATTTCTGTTAACTTAATTATTAATACATAGTCAAAACAACAGTTATTTTTATATCTACAGTCATACAAGCGCCATCTAGTGTCCAGTAGCGGTGTTACAACAACTTCGTGTTCCGTTAAGCAAGTCGCAACGGCATTCTGTATCTCGATGAAAACATTCAACTGTACATGGCGCTATTGGCCGGTGTACGCCACCTAGCGGTACAAGCGGAAACTATTGTAGTTGTTTATTTTGATACTTACACACGTGATAGTTTATTTCAAGAAAAATACTATTTTTAACTTCTTAAAATTCAATTTCCAAAAAAAACGTGCGTCTGTTATTTGAAACGATATTATTTTCATGAAACATCTACAAATATAAATACGAGTAGGAATATATATACGAAAGTTTTGTGAAATGTTTTTTTCTAAGTAGGTATAATTATTAGCTAATTCAAATTATATTAAAAAAAACATCATAACCATAAGAAAATGTTTTTCAAAGACGAACATGGCAATGATGTTATAATTATGATAATTTTGGTACTGCTAATACGCTTCTATCACCAAAGCAAATATTGGCCAGAACAATGATAAAATAATAAATTTATTAATTTTATTTGATTTGTTAATAATATTAACTTGAAAATTTGTTGTTTGACGCAATTTTGCTGCTCATTTTATAATTAAATGATACCAATTTCCTTATGACAAATTATCTAGGGTCAACCGGGGCAAATGCAACTATGGGGCTATGGCAACTAGTTATCATAACTAATTTATTAGAGTTGTTGTAATAAATCGCCACCTATGATTCAATAACTCAACGACTAATAAATCTTACAAGTAATAGATGGTGCCCCTACGATGAAAACTATTTGATTGATAGGCCATTGTGTCAAACCGCTATTTTGAAGTTGGTGTGCGTAAAAAAAGGTGTCGAGTTTTGCAGACAAAAAAATTGTTTAGGAGTGATTTTTTGCAGGTGTTTTTGATTGAACACGATTATCACAAGCCGTTAAGCTTATTTCATTTATATTTTTAGTGCGTTAGTTGACTCTATTTTATGTTATTGATGCAGTTACATTTGCCTCATGAAAATTTCACTGTGGGGTTATTGCAACTGTGAGGTTAGTTACAATAGCCCCTTATATTTTTGTATGAAACTAAAAACACTAGTGATGTGACAGTGTCGATATTTTTATTATGTATCCTTCTTGGTAGTCAAAATATACTTTCTTTATGATTAATTAAAGAAGAACCATCGATTATTTCTTCGATATTATACCCAGAGATGGGTTCATAAGTAAAATTCTAATTAGATAAAAAAAGCGTGGTTAAAGAATATAAGTAACTAAAAACGATAGGTAGGATAGTTCTGTGATTGTTCAAGTAATTTTTAGTAAACGGTTGATTAGTTAACTAATAAACGTATTTAGTTTGGTTTACGTTTTTAACAATATTTAACACAAAGAATATTATTTGTTCTGACCAAAAACTAAAATTGACTTAGTAGGTAGGGGCACTGTAATTTTTTTTTGTTGCGATTTAAAGTGGTAAATCAAAGTACATGAGTTTTTCCTCTAAATAATGCGGCGCCATCTACGATCGCAACGTTATTGTAGCAATAGTTCCCTAATACCACAGACTAATAATAATATACTACGTATCTAATACACAATAGTACGATACAAATCACGCGCAGAATAATAAAAAAATATCGATGAATAAGTTTTTTGCATTCCCCACACTAATTCTCTAACAAATAGTTGCATTTACCCCACAATCAGAAAAATAAGTTTTTTTCTGAAAACTAGTCCTTGCTACGCGGTAATACAGTTCAAAATCCTATGAATAACATGAAATCTCATAAATATATTCTATATTCGTTGTTTTATATGAAATAATAGAAGATCTATGGCAGTTAGTTGCATTTACCCCCGACTAGGGGTTAATGTAACTTTTTCTACCAATTTTAGGAAATATTCTCACTACCAGTTATTTATAAGACTACTGTATTGCTTGATTGGTTTAAAATAATCTTGAATAAATACAAAAAACAATAAATGGGTCAAATAAATGACCAAATATAAAAGGAGATAACTGCAACCGATCAAACTTGAAACTTGTTATTTTTTAGTTGCATTTGCCCCGGTTGACCCTATATCTTCTTATATATAAAAATGAATCGTAAAATGTTCTTATGTAGAGAAAACGTAAATATGTACCACGGGCGAAGCCGGGGCGGACCGCTAGTATGTAACTATGTATATAAAAATGAAACCCGTTTCGCGTTGTCACGGCATCAGCAGAACCGATTTCGATAATTATTTTTTTTATAATATTCCTTGGAGTACGAGGATGGTTCTTATGGAAAGAAAACATAAACATGTACCACGGGCGAAGCCGGGGCGGACCGCTAGCTTAAAATAAAATACATATTATAGATGAAATATTGTTGTAATGTTTTCCGCATTAAAGCATTGTACATTTATCACATTTGCAAATACTACACGTTTCAACAGAAACTACACAATCGACCCAGTTTTTTTACAATAATATGCTGATTGATAAAGAAATGTACGTCGTACTCTATCGCTACTTTACTATGTATATGTTTATACATTTTACATTGTAATTACCTTATCTACAGAGTGTATTAATAGAAAAAATTACAAGTTTTGAATCTATACCAGGTAATATAAAAACGCGCTAATCTCAGTAGTCAATACATTTAAAAAATTCTTTCACTATTTGATTTGCTTGTGATCTCTGAGTGCTATAGTCTAAATAATATGTAGGTACACTAACATCCGGGGCGGATCGCTAGTATAATTATTAATTATGATAACTTGTTATGGTTTATTATTCTTTAATAATCACAGCCACATTCAAATCAAATCACATTAATTATTAGTGGCAGAGTTGTTATTGATATTTAAATTCTTCCACGAACTACGATTATCTAGCATTGTATTTAATGTAACAATGAACCGACCATCATATCATATCATAGGATATAGTTTAATAACGTTACCACAGAACACACTTTATTCTAAATAATATTACTTCCAGCCGCCTCGTTTCGTATCTACCCTTATTAACCTAAAGAGACAAAATATTGTTTTTAATTTCAATCATTCAATATCGCTACCTAAATCGCTCTCGCTTTTAGCGTCGCTCACTAACATGCCATCACCTTAACCTGATATAAAATAACCATACGACAAAACCATCCCCGAAAACAAACTGCATTATACTTCCTACCATTTAATCGCTATTCCAATAACTATCGCTCCGCTTATCATCGTAACCAGACCCTAATTTTTATATTGTTCAATGCAAGACATGCGCTTGCGATCGCACAGCCGATATACTGTTACGGCAGCGTCATCCTTGCGCTGTCATTCACCTCACCATCATAGGACATAGCACACTGCTCCACATTAGCTGCAATGCGTTAATCGTAACCTGATTATAGATGATCTCATTATTACCATCACCTGAAACGTTTTTATCTTTATAATATAAATCTAAGTACCATTGTAGTTGCTACTTGGTAAATCTTTGATTTGCCATTACTGCGTAACTTTTACACGACGTTTTGTGCGCTGTTTGAAGAGTTTCTGTACTGTTTATATTCTACTAGCTTTCCGCCCGCGGCATCTCCCGCGTTTTCAAAGAAAAACCCGTTCCCGTAGGATTTCCGGGATAAAACCTATCCTATGTCCTTTCTCGGGTATCAAAATATCTCTATACCAAATTTCATGCAAATTGGTTCAGTAGTTAAGGCGTGATTGAGTAACAGACAGACAGACAGACAGAGTTACTTTCGCATTTATAATATTAGTATGGATTTACTGTGACACTACAGTTCATCAATACATAGTATAAAACAGTCGCTTTCTCTGTCCCTATGTTGTATGCGTTTCGTAGTTCTTTAAAACTACGAAACGGATTCTTGTTATGTTTTAGACAAAGTGGGTCAAGTCGCGAGCGGAAAGCTAGTTAACTACAAAACGCTAATCGCTTTGCTCATTACCCTGATACACCTTTGCGTTTTGCAATTTTTAATTTTTATTCACGGTTATGGTTTCTTCGCGAGTGGTACTTTAGTTTTTGCTGCAATTTATTTAAAACAAAATATATAAATTAACACGGTTTCTTATCTTGCGGTAAATTTATTTGAAGATTAATTGTTCTTTTTTTTTAAACTAGCTTTCTTGATATGTTTTATAAATATAATGTTCTTTGTTTTCTTAAAATGAAATCGTTAAGTATAAAACGACTTTAAAGTTTTTAATATTGCAACTATAGTCATTTTCTCATTGTATGCAACATTACGCTTTACTTCAATTATATACAGCATTGTATCAAGCACGAATTACCCAAACAAAAAGCTTCAATGCACTTACACTGCTTCTTATGTTTTGACAACAAATCGTACATCCAAAGCAAAACAGCAATGCAATTTGGATACTTTACTACCCTACACAAAACATAAACCTACAAACGCAGTACACTACTGCTCATGTACTACCGACGAATTGCATTTCCACCACAATTGTAACAGATGCAGCAATGTAAATCGAATTTTACCTTATTACAAAAGTTACGTAACATACAATACGGCATTTCGCTACGTCACCGCTGTCATTCACCCCCAACCTCGTGGAATGATTGATGCGTTGTCACCGGAGCTCGTAATCGAATTTAATGAATATACCTACACAATAGGTCATTCACGAATGTATATCTAGGTTTTATTGATTCGATTATCACGACGCGACAGTATCCTACAATCTTCATTTAGTTCTTCATTTATAAGTGTAGCAGTAAAATACATTTTACTTTACAAAATGATAAACTATGACGCTTTCAAGGTTTTGGCAATGATATAGCTGATAGCAGTAGCAGTGGTTATGCTAAAAGCAGCAAAAGCAGTGGTGGCTCAGTGGCGAGTACCCCGGACTTCAAATCGATAAAGGCGAGCGTGCAGGTTTTTCAATTTTCAAGTCTATAATTTTAATCAGTCATAACATTATTTCCCATAAAAAAAAAGTTTGGTAATTTAGGTATCACACTTAAACCTCTTTTTGCTACCAAATATATTTAATGATTGTATAAACACGTTGATTCATTAATTATACATGCAAATGCGTAAGGGATGAGAGATAAAGCTGAGAACTATCTTTTGTGTCCATTAATTAATCACTATCAGTTTGTGATAAGACAGCACTTAAAGGGTGGCTCATTTAGATTTCGTAATTATTTATTTCTTAACAATAAAGTATCACACTGTTAAATAATAAGGAAAACTGATTGAATTTTTTTTACAGATGAAACACACAGCTATTAAAGTGAAACTTTTATTACATCGTCTCAAACTTTTTGGTCTGTGTAGCGCATGTCGCGTGTATCGCGGCTGCCGAGTAGGTATACCTACTCGGCAGCCGACCGTCACGCGACATGCGCTACACAAAGCAGTGTTCGGAACCGTTTGAACAGTTTCACTTTTACCGTGGTTTCATAAAACCACACAACATTTTTTTCTTTATTCAGCTACCCTCACTATAAAATTTTCATTGTTATTTGCTTAAAATTGACTGATTGAAATTGATAGGTATTTTTCACGCGTTCTAAATAAAACAATACGTTTGCAAATAACATTTTACATTTACTATATTTAATATTAATTAATGCAATCGTTTGTCTGCTACGCTTTCACGGCCAGACAGCTAAACCATCTTTATAATATAGCAAGACAATAAAAGACAAAACATTTTCTATAATAACTTGTCTTTTAGGAAAAAAAAGGTAGACTTACGTAAACTAGAGGCTGAAGATATTTTACCTCCATATTTATAAACTACATTGCCGAGATAATTTGAAGAACACGCAAAAAGGGCTGGCGAAAACTCAGTAAAATCCGAGAAGTAACGTTAAATCTTAATCTTATCTCAATAATATATATAAATCTCGTGTCACAATGTTTGTCCTCAATGGACTCCTAAACCACTTAACCGATTATAATAAAATACGCACACCATGTGCAGTTAGATCCAACTTGAGAGATAGGATAGTTTAAACATGTTATTATATAAAGTAATAAAAGTACATTGACCTTATTAGATATGTA
>CAJQZN010042111.1:0-46403 GCA_907164685.1 Colias eurytheme | reverse complement strand
ATTAAAAATGATAAAAGGGCATACAGACATTTAAAAGACAACTTTTTACGGTGATGTTGCACTTGCACTGAGCAACCGCGGGGTCATTTTAAAAATTTCTGGTAATAAAACACCTTGTTATTGGTTTTGATTTGTTTTTATTAATCATCATGTTAATTCAATTTTTGCACTTACCAAATTTAGATTTCAATTTTTCGATTGAAGCCTTCTGAATAATAAAATGATATTTTCAGGGTAGCTTCCTGATAGATAGAGCAAGTTTTAAAAAGCCAAACAGAAAACATTTTTTATGTGATTTTATTTTTTTACGGGCCCTTGAAGTGATGAACATACTGGGTAATTTTATCTTTCTTGGCATTTCATTCTTTTTTTTATTCTATTCAAAGATCTAACGATAGTAAATGTTACCATACTGAATTGGCCTATCTTTCAGCTTAGCACACAAAAAAAATCAAGCATCTTCAGCAATAATTAACGTCACCATGAGTGAAAATATCATAGTACTCGGCGATAGGTGAAAAATTGAAAAAAACGTCATAACTCCGAAAATACGAAAAATCGCATAACATACATGGGGGTGATTCGGATAGCCCTCTAGGTCCTCTACCTCCCAGCTTTCGTTCATCACTACTTTTTGGGACACCCTGTATACCAGACCATAGCACAAACGTTAAGGCTGCAGTCTAGCAAAATTGCGTTTTCAACAAGTTATTTGACAATTTTTTCCCGGCTAATGAAATGATAAACTGAATTTTTTTTTCTTGTTTATCAATTAGTGTTATATACGCAATGCGCGTGAATTTTTTCACATTTATAAAGTTACTTTATGTTACCTTAATCAGGCCTTCAAGATAAGTCTCTTTCCCCCAAAATCATTTCGAGCTAAGTTTGTGCACTCACTACGTTGCAACCGATTACAATTTACATAATCTGATCAGCGCATTATTATCCTTATATAGTCGTTATTAAAAACTGCTGAATACAATTGCCGAAAAACTTATGATTTTCTTAATTAGAGCGTTATAAATTCATTAAATTTCCCATTTTTTGCCTTACAAAATCGATTGATAAATACTGCTAAAAGTTATTTTTTCCATTAATTTATTCGAGTTGGTTGAAGACCAATGAGTATTAATCCCTTAAAAAATTTTTTTTTTGAATTTTGATAATTCTTTAAATATTAAAAAAATATTTAAAATAATAAGGAAAAATCCTAGCGAATTTCTTTAGTCGCGCTCCTTGGGCCGGAGCGTTCTGACGTGTGCTCTACGCTCGATTTTCCTTCATACCGAAGTGAAAGTTGCTCTACTTCATTAAATTTAATATTTTTGTTAATTGATTATTTTTATCTTAGTTTTGTGCAAATATTCGTATTTTTAAACATTTGATTTCGATATGGAAAATAAACGAAAAAAATACGCGTGTAACTACTAGAAAAAAAATTATCTTCGAACATAAAGTTAATGAAACCAAATAGATTGCAAAGGTGATTGGCAACAATTTCTTTATTTTACGGGGTGTGAGTAAAGGGATGTATATTTCTTTAAAACTAAAGTAAGCTCATAAATTTTCTTATAATATAATTTTTTTGAAGTTCCAAAAATGTTTATTTTTCGTTTGAGAAATACGAAATATAATATAAACTTGTATTGAGAACTTGAACTTCCCAAGTTCATCCGGGGAAATCCCCATACGGGGAAAATGATTTGTTTACTCCAAAATTGATCCGAGGTGTTTTAATTTTTTCTTCTAGTCATTTTCAACGTAGCGGCATGTTGTTTGATTATTAATTTTGTAACTTAAATACAGGATGTTGGTTTTATATTCTGATCTTACAGACGCGCTGACAAATTTAGTCCACCATTTCTAGTTTAGTCAAACTACAAAACTACCAAAAAACTCTAAGTACCAATATTAAAACGAATGGATTATCATCACATCATCAAAATTCAGTGGGGTTGAGAACTAAACAAACAGAAGTAACAGTGACGCGAAGAATAAAAAAAGAGGACGAAAACGATAATTCGTTGATGCTTTCCCTTTTCGACGTATTGTTAGGGTACATCACCAATCTGCAAAAAACAAAACTGATGATTCCCAATTGCTGATTAAAAATGAAAAACAAATAATCGACAACAGTGGTGAAAATTTGCTGATCACAATGAAACATCCTTCAGTGGTAGCAGATTTACTCATTTAAAATGTATCGGTGAACAGCGTAAAGGAGAGGAGGACAGGAAAACATTATGAATGTGGATGGTGGATTGTATACAGGGTGTAATCGATAAGTATGTGCAGGCGATTATGACGTTATTATTGCAGGTATCAAAAAACTTAAAACTGATATCGAAATTACTTTACCTAATGAGCAAAATGACAATAATAACTTTTTAAAAGTATAACGAGAAATATCTAAAAAATTTACTTTATACACTCCCATATCAAAAAGGGAAAATGGGACTAGTAGAAGTTAAATGTCTAATTCCGGCAAAAGACATGAATGCGGAAGATGCGGTTAAAAAAAAATTTAATATTTGAAATACAATGCAAAAAATAACACTTTTGTCATAGATAAGAATCATGACTATTTTTTCCAAATTCAGGGACAACTAAACGTTGCAGAAGCAGAAGTCTGCTTATTTGCTGTTTGGACTGGAGTGAATCATTCGTTAAAAATAGAATATATAAAATAGAATATATAACAAAGTATGTAACGTTTAGGCAAAATAAAATGATGGACCATTATTGGATTTTACATAAATTGCCTACTGTCAGAATTGATTGATTCGAGACTTCAGCATTCGATGCCCATCAAGGACCCATCCTATATCATTCAAGCGATTGAAAAAAAAGAGATAAATCCAGTGCAACCGATAAAGCATCAGAATGCTAGCAAAAGATTTATTAGGTTTATCAATATAAATCTATACAGGGTGTCCCACTGTTGGTATACTAAGCTCAAAGGAGGTTATAGTTTCGCATTCGCTGAGTACGTAAAAAATACTTATAAAATTCCAAACGCATTTTTTTTTCAAATAGATGAATTTTTAAAACTCTATATTGTACACCCATAACAAGCAACCCGCCCAACTTTGCCACCCGCACGTGAGCTATCGTTTAAGATTATGTTTTCATAGACATAATGCTCACATTAGAGAAACGGTATATGCCGGCTGCGCTAAGCTAAGATCAGTGTATGCAAAACTACAAGTCCCTTCGCGCTTAGTATACCAATAGTGGGACACCCTGTATATTATACATAATATAATAAATCTGTAGAAGACGCGAAGACTGACATCCGCGCGGACGGAGTCGCGGGCGGAAGCTAGTCAGAAATAAATATCTTTTGTTCTCATTTGCGTATTTTTCTATTTTATAATTTTTTAACACAAACATTACATTTTTTTTATTAAATACAAAATTTGTTTATCCGTTTTATTAGTTAAACTGAACAACTTTCACTAAGAAACTTAGGTCGAAAAAAATGTATAGAGTTATGCATTTTGTATGGAAAGCTTATTTTTTTTATATTTCGTCCAAATTTCTTTGTAAAAGTTGATCAGTTATATAAACATGAAGTTGAAGATATCAATAGAAAGTATTCGCAAATTTTGTGTACTGATAAAAAAAAATCACCCGGTGTAATTTTCACGAAAATTGTTTCAAATTGTCATTTTTGGTACTTATTACGAATATTAAATTATACGAATGATTTAATTTTTAAAAATTAAGTGGAGCAACTTTCCCTTAGTACATTTGTATTATTTACATATAGGATGACAGGATGCATTTGTTTGCACTACTAGACCAAGCCCTTAATGGGATTAAAATCACAATTCGTTTTACAGTATATTTAGACCGGGCTCCAAGGAGATGTTCGTTTGCATAAATAGCGGACCTAAATCTGACATCTGATATATATTGTATAGATCCCAGACATCCTATAGACAGATGTTGCCAACCAGTTTTGTGGTCCCCTTCCCCGCACCCCAGTGATTAAATATGGCATACAAAGAAAAAAATAAACATTTCCAAAACATGCCGTGTGGGGTATCAAATGAAAGAACTTATTGAGTAGATCACGAATATATAGCATACTATAACATTTCCTACACTTTGTCTAAGATTTTTTAGAAAATTTACGAAAATGGTCCATTTTTGAGTTAACTTTAAACCACTATAGATTGAAAACTAATGAATATATTTTTTAAATTATTATTTTAAATAATTAACAATAGTCCATTGTTTACGATTCAATAGTTCGTACAGTGAAATAGTTGCATGGGGGAGTGGGGGGAGCATTCAAAGATGGCGAGTATATTTTCAAGTTTATGCCAGAAATAAAGGCTTAATACAAAAATATCGGTGTCAGGGCTTAGAATAATTATCTCTGTACTGTCTTTGTGTTTGACTGAATGAAAAATATGGCAGAAAATTCTTGAATCAGCCTCTGTGTGATTAGATTTGGCATAAACTTGAAAATATACTCGCCATCTTTGGATGCTCCCCCCACTCCCCCATGCAACTATTTCACTGTACGAACTATTGAATCGCAAACAATGGACTATTGTTAATTATTTAAAATAATAATTTAAAAAATATATTCATTAGTTTTCAATCTATAGTGGTTTAAAGTTAACTCAAAAATGGACCATTTTCGTAAATTTTCTAAAAAATCTTAGCGAAAGTGTAAGAAATGTTATAGTATGCTATATATTCGTGATCTACTTAATAAGCTCTTTCATTTGATACCCCACGCGGCATGTTTTGGAAATATTTATTTTTTTCTTTGTATGCCATATTTAATTACCGGGGTGCGGGGAAAGGGACCACAAAACTGGTTGGCAACATCTGTCTATAGAATGTCTGGGATCTATACAATATATATCAGAAGTCAGATTTAGGTCCGCGATTTATGCAAACGAACATCTCCTTGGAGCCTGCTCTAATTAGTTGACCCGGTGGCCTTTCTACCCCGTTTTAATTAATATCCCGTTGCCATGACAACACAGTTGTTTATAACTTTTTGAACGTTTTACAAGGTATGCTAATCTTAACACAATTTTTAACTTTATTGTATACGTTTTTGCTTTCTATTTTTTAAATAACTGAAATGAATACATTATTTACAGCTATAACTGCATTTTGCACGAGTGAAATTATCTTTACATTCAGATTCAGACATTCGGATGAATTCAAAAGTTTATATTACTTAAATATAGTTATACTTTGGACACTTCGTATTATTTTGTATCTTATTTACTGAATTCTTGAATAAAAATTGTTTGTCAATTATTCGATCCAATATCTTTATCAATTACATAATTTACGGGTGTACCAACACATCTAAATGCAGTTCCATCAAGTACCAACGCAAACTTAAAATTTACTTATTCATCCACTATTATCATACCTATCATACTATTTTATTTTTTTTACACAATCCCATACATAAACTGTGCCCACAGAGCTTTACAAGTTCGAATTTCGAATTTCGTTACCCCGCCACAACGGTAGCCATGGAATGCCGCCGGTACAGATAGATGCGCGGGCGTCGTCGCAGCGGTGACGTCACCGCGGAAACCACGCTCGGGGTGACTAACCCGTGCATTGTCTAATGGTGCATTTACACGTTTGGGTACGCCGCTCGATTCGTCACTCGACAAAACGTTCGTATAGAAAGACTTTTTAACTGATTTTAAACACAGCGATCGTGGTAAGATGTTACATATTTAGACGTTCATATACAGAAATTGTCTTGTTTGTGAACAACCTCTACGTCATAAGTATTAATTTCTAAATCTATAATAGTCGCTTAAAATGAAAGAAAAGAAATCACTAAGCATTCGTATACGAGTGTAGTCGCGAGCCACAGTTTTAATTTGCCTTCTTTTCTCTTTTCTGAAAAACCGCTCTAACAATAATATTGCTTATTGCTATTACTTACACGAATACGCCAATCTCTAGGCGATTAGCGAGTGCACTGTTTACATATGCGTGTTCGTTATTCGCCTCGCACGTATGTGTAAACGCACCATGATAACTGACAGACCGACAACCGTCTTGGGAGATATCGATAAGGTGCCGGTGGTTAATTACAAGCCTCGAGGGTATGTGCTGTTATGAATATTTCAAATCTCAATTATCCACCTTTCTTATTAGAATGCAATATTTCACCACATTAAGAAATAGCCTATATCACTCTCTAGCCTCCTATCTATCTCCCGACAAAAATTTCACCACAAAATCGCTCCCTCACAAAGAAGGATGTGCAATCAACCACACATAAGTATAATTCGTAAGGATACAGTATTGAGTCATACACCCGTACTCACCATAGGTGCATGATCTGATGACATTGGTATACCTGTATGTATACTGTATGAAGACTACATGCACCGCGTTGGCAGGCTGCCATGTAGAGATCATAATAACCTCAACCGCGGACGCGACAATCTAAATTTTGTGTTTTTAACTATATCTATTTATATAACGTCGATGGAATAAATATGTTATTGATAACAAAAATAATACACGTTTTTCTAAGCATATGCAACGTAATTCAGAAGTTAGTTATACCCATGAGTTTCGTAAATTGGTTTTTATCTGAATTAATAAAATACGTTATCTACTCATTTATCTAGTATGTTCACATTTAACAATATGTATCGATGACCTTAAATAGTTATTGATTTAAAAATAGAATCATAATTAAATTGTCCCATTTTCAAATTATAAATTCTAAACAGATCATCATCAATATGTATTTTATATGAAACTTTATATAATGTACGATGAGGTGTTACTTAAATAAATAAATAAATATATACTAATATTACTACTAATCATTTATAACACCGATCCATAAAACCAAACCCTCTACCAAACCAATCTACACCCCACAGAAGTATCACAACACATCGTGTTTATACAATAGTATAAAAACACACAAACACACAAACCGTTTGTAATCTACGTACATTTATGGCGTCTTTACGTAACCGCTGCGTTTTGCGGTCACGTCACTTGAGTTGCACACAGATCTTGCACAATTATCGCAATCATTGGTGAGAGATACGAAAGAAGATAGAGGATTAAAAAAAACATAGAAAGAAAAACTTAATAGTTACCTACAATAAGTGATGAGTTTTTGCAAGGAAGATGATTTTTAATGAATGTCGTATTCAATAGATTGTAGATGGACAATCGGAGATATCTACTGATCAATTATTAACTCATGGTATAAATTCACCATTAATCCCTTGCTGAAAAAGTCTTCTTTTTCTTCCCTCTCTTATATGCCAATTCCCAAACCCAGTGACGAAGGATTCACTGATAGCCTATTAAACATTTCTACTTTTCCATTTTAAATTACAGATAAGCTAAACAGAACATATATAAAAACTTTAAATTACATAGTTTTAATTATAATGCTACGAATACGAATGCAATTTAGATTTACAAGTGCGAGGTATATGCTGTTGCCCCAAATGAAATATTTAATCTCCTTACCTCTACGATGTATGTTAAAATACGTCCATCAAATTATGACTGTAACATACTATGATAAAATATGTATCTTATAAATTGCATATTCGTACATTTTAGTGCATTTCACTGTAAACAATCCAAAAAGACTCCTAAATCTTTATTTATTAAATTTTCCACAAAACTATCTATGCTACTTCAAAATACGTATATAATATTACAACTGTCTATGGTATTTCAAAGTACCTATACCTACCCATAACCACACATATGTAATGTGTTTACTATTAACAAATAAAATTAAGGCGAGTTTAAAACTAATTAATTATGCAAGCGCACCCGAACTCGGGCTCAACTTTTAATGGATTCGCATAATTTGACATAATTCTTGGTGAACGCTCCCAATTTTAGCGCGACGCGATGCAATGTACGTAATGTTATTTTATTTTTGACGTGTGCAGAGTAGTTTTTATTACAGGTTAATGAAGTTATTTCGTTAATTATAGGTGTGATAAATACAGTATTTATTTATTGCTTAAACATTACCTAAATGAATAAAAAGAGAGATTATTTTAGAAGCGACATATTTCAGGAATCGGTAACACTTGTTGATTCTTCTTTTGAAAAAATTATTTACGCTAACCCTGCATTCATATAAATCGCAAAACAACTACAAATCAGAGCTTGCCACATTTAAACAACACTGCGTTAATCAACGCAAAACTTTCGTACGAGATTTATCTAAATTAGCCTTTTATCTTTCGTACGCCCACCGCGAACTTGACCGCTCCGTAGATAACTATGACTAACGCACACAATAAATACCACTAGTAGTTGTATTCGTTAAAATAAGGACAGGCTGTTTATTGATTCATTTGGTGTCCAGTTGCAAGCCGTGTCGCGCCTGTTTCCATGGCAACCTATAAACACCAATTTTTATTGCATCGCACCGACGGACGCGTGCGTTTTAAAATCGAGATCGCGGAATTTTCACTACATACTAGTAACATACATCATTCCCTAAAAAACTGAAAATGATTATGCGCATTGTTTATTCCTGATTTTTAGTATTTTTTTCCTCCGTCAGAAATAAAGTGCGCCACACTGATCATCCTTATCATTTTGATATAGTAATATATCAAAATATCAGCTACATAATAGACAGGAGAGGCCTATGTTCAACAGTGATCAATTACAGGTTTTTCATGATGATGATACTGACACTTAACAAGTAAAACATAGAAAAAAATTATAATTTTACATTAACGATGACTAAAAGTACACACCGTACTTACTTACTAATTCAAGTCTACTCGCACTTTACACTTTGAAAATGTTCCCCGGAAAACTTAATTTCCGGGCTGCGCCTTAATGGCCGGCCGACGTTAAGTGGTATATAGGTACCTACCTCCCGGGACGAGTTTTATCTTTGTAACGATCAAATCCTTACCCCATTTTGATTAAAAGCCTGTCGATATGAGCGGCTGTTATACATAATACATGTATAGATATTTTGTATAAGAGGATAATCTCTATGTACCTATTTAGGTTGATTATAATTTAAAATATTTATAAATAACTAGCGGTCCGCCCCGGCTTCGCCCGTGGTACATATGAAAAATAGATGTTGGCCGATTCTCAGACTTACCCGATATGCACAGAAAATTTCATGAGAATCGGTCCACCCGTTTCGGAGGAGTATGCAGACTAACATTGTGACACGAGAATTTTATATATAAGATAACGGTGCATATTTTTATGTAATAAAACCTTATAAAATCTGTAAATTCATGCCATACATATACATACTATATTAATTAACAGTGATACAGATACCTACCTATTACATTAAAATAATTCTTGTATACGCCTATTCTACACTACAATATTATTGCTACGTATATGCGTACAGCCTTAATTAATAAAAACTAAACATCGTTAAAAAATTTCCCTTAGTTCCTATTAGTTCCTATTTTTCGCGTTACAGGAAATTCTAATTAACATTGAACTTGTTACTTGTAATTGAACTAAAAACCCGCCGGGGAACACGTAATAAACGTGTTTTTCGTTTTTTCTTCATGTTTCATTTGATATGTTTATTTCCATTTTTTACTTTGAGTTGTTCATACGAATAAAATGATCGATTTCGTATATTTATAGTAACATATTAATTATTAACTATTATAGAAGTAGTATGTTTTGATTATATAACTTGAATATTGAATTGAAATTAGACTATGAAACAATATATTTGGAACTTTATCTAAAACTTAATTACCACAATTCATTGAAGATGAACTTATATGAAATTCCGTTGTCATGACAACGTCCCTTTTAATTCCCGAACTACATCACACTACCAATTAAACATCGTTGTTACTTGACGAACATTACATACCCATGTTTTGTCAAATAATAAAGCTGTTAAAAAGCTATCGATAACGAAAGTATATAGGTATATATTGAATACAGCAGGTCCTACGCAAACAGATTGCTAACATATTAATTCCTTTATGTTTATACTAGAGACAGCAATAACAGTATTAATCTTCTTCTCTTATATATAAAAATGAATCGCAAAATGTGTTGGTAAGCACATAACTCGAGAACGGCTGAACCGATTTCGATAATTCTTTTTTTATTCTTTCTTGAAGTACGAGGATGGTTTTTATGTAGAGAAAACGTAAGTACCACGGGTGAAGCCGGGGCGGACCGCTAGTTTCGTATAAAAACATGGTGTTAAAAGCGTTACTGTGTAAAATAAAAAGTAGAGGTAAAAGCAATTTTATTACCATTTTAATAATTATACTTAATTTTCCAAGTCTACGAATATGTAGGTAGGTATATGAATAGAAACTACATAAACTTGAAAACACTTCTGTAACAACTTCATAAGCGGAAATTCAATTTACCCCATATAGTAAATATGTAGGTAATTGAAATATCTACAAGTACCAAACTGTCGAGCGGTTATCAACACAGCCAAACTAACTAATGAAAATTAATAACACCGCCCCGCGTAATGAGCGAGTACATGACGCAACTCAACTATTAATTAACATGGGGAATGCCGAATATGAATATTGTACACTAGTTAGTACTCGGTATACAGGACACTGCCGCGTTTAGTATATTGTTTCTTTAGGAACATTTCCTGTTTAAAGTGTCCCTATTGAATAAGGTTTGGTAGAAATTAGAATTCTCCTAAAACATATACCTAACACATATTTTAATAATATGTATTACACAGTTAGCTTTAACATGATGTATCGGTGATATTGCAATTTTATTCATACGAATTTTTACAGCATTGTTTCGTCCATCATTCATAGATAGGTACTTTACTTTTCTCGACTTTAGACTACCCACTTGTAGCCTTTTTGATCCTATAAAGTATAAACTTAAAAATTCCATTTCTGCTAAAAGTAAAACAATCCAATAAATCAATTTCTATATCGCTCAATTGCATCCCCATTTGCAGTCACACATCATTCCAACCCATGCGCACACGCACCTCGAGCGGAAATCTCGTCTCCCAAACTAATTCGCTCAATATCACATTCAACAACAATTGATTAGTGTATTTCAATCCGTACATCGGTTAGCGGCACACAGCAATTGAGTCATGCGCGTGCGCCGGTCGCGAGTCGCGAATCACACCTACCACGCCGCTCATGTGACACCTATTGACGTTGATTACACTGATTTTGTGCGTTTGTAGGCAGATATAACTGTTATTATCTCCACTAGGGTAGGAAATGATGTAGCGATAGAAACATAGTAGTGTGCATCGATATCTACATAGATTTTAAAACTGATTTATATAGCCAAGAATATTACGAAAAGCCGGACGATGTACATAATATACAGTATAATATATTCAACAACATCGTAAATTGCAGAAATTTAATTAGGAGTTGAGGAACTTGAGATATTGGCTTCATTTCATAACTTCCTTTGCATGATCAGCAATTTAGATGTGTAGTAAAAGACTGCCCTAGTTATCTACCCATATCCAGATTACAAATCCTTATATTCAGATTACACCAACTTTCGCACAAGCGATTAAACCAAAGGTTAACTCAAAGCTTATCTAAACTAAATCAGAGTATATAGATCCCGGCCTAATTCGCAAAATCTAATTCCCTCTTCGACCCTGAAACTGCCCTTTCCAGTCGTTTATATTTACATAAATGTACAATGAATTTGAATGTTGAATATTCTTTTTAACATTCAGTGCCAGGATGGAAAACAAATTAAATAACGATGAGGTCTTTACACGAAGAAATGTTTAGTTAAACTGGGTCTAAACGATAAACATTTTTATAAAAAAAAAGGAAACTAAATCTCATCGTCTCATATCTCTATAAGTCTACAGTATTCTACGCAGTTTTTTAGTGACACTTCAAACGATTAACTTTTTTACAGCAACATCACAAATATAGAAGATATACTTCAATATCAGACCAGATGCAATTTTATTTTTCCTTCAGAAGTTCACGAGTCACGTGTCACCCGGTGTCAATGCAGAAGGTGACAAAAGAGCCGATCGAGTGTCATAAGGTCAAGGGTTATAAACACGACCTGTGATAACACGGACACTAGGGTAGTTATATTTTCTTTGCTACCTACATATTTAGACTATAAAATATCATAGAATATGTGAAGCTTTTTGGTTAAGCTTGCAATGAAAAATCAGAAAAAGAAAGAATTCGTTTTCGATGCACCACCTAGTTTAAAATAATACAAAAGCCAAAATTTATCACTATTATTTAACGGTGTAATATTTCAAATGCCATCAATTTTCTAAGCCCAAAATGTCTCAAATTACGCACCACCAAACGGGAATTAATTTCGAAGCCCAATTGCTAATTTCAGTAGCGACGTCGTTAATATTGCAAAAAGCAATAGGGCTCAGGTGCGTTTCTGTAATGAGATCTCTATTGGGCAGAACATTGACGGTATTTATTGGGGTATCATTTCATGCGATCTTTAAAACTTTATTGCTTCGATACCGATTTTTTGGGACACGTGTAATAAAAAGGACATTCAGCATTGGGATGTAATAAATACCTGAATATATTTTTACGATAAAGAGATCTAATAAAATTACATTTTAAACATCATACAGCCAGTGTTTACCGTTCACATATCCTAATAAGGTACTACATTTTAGCGTTCCACGCGACCACAGTTCACAATAATCAAAGCAATAAAATCCTCATTCACCCACTTCCTGACCTAATCAATCAATTTCTCTCACACAGAACCGTATCGTGAAACACGAGCTATAATAGTACCATTGGCAATAATGCCAGAACGATTATACCAACAAAAACTGGTCGAATCAATAAATCGTGAAAGTGTCACACACATATTTACCGTGAAACATCGAGACGGACGTATGGCGGTGGCCCGTCAGCTTTCCACGCCCCAACATGGCCACGACGGGTTCGGACACAATACTTTTTGCGAGATAACCTACATCTCGGCTGTGCGAGAGACAATTTCCCATGAGGCTATTTGTGTCGAATTCAAAATACGTTTCTTTTAACAAATTACGTTTTTTAAATCTTGCCTTGGACTATATTCTATTAAAGAATACCTTGATTTTGATGGTCTGCTAATCCCGGCTAAAATCGAATTCCTATCATCCTGCCAAATTTTACAACAATCTGCTATTATTGCTCAAAATTTCCATCCGCTCATCCTCACAAAATTTATCATAACTCGTGATATTAACATGCATTGCAGCACTGCAACCTAACGCACCTCGAATAATACTTTATTGATATTTAAAACCAACCAATTAAATATTTAATAGCACAACTTTCTCGTATCAAACTTGTTTGACACGGCGTGCGTCCAAACATTAATTAATATCCTACGAAATCAGAATAACAAACAATTCCGTAAACAAATTCTTTCTCTTAGGATATTTATTCTGTATTAGGTAAAGAGTTCAAGGAAATTTTCCAATAAGCGAGCGCGGTAGAAGGCAGCCAGGACCGCAAACGAAGAATGCATTGGACGATGTAGTTATGCCATTTCAGAAGTTGAATTATCGATTGACAACGAAAACACGTCTCAGCCAGGCGTTCACATTTTTAATCTTTTCACAATTATAATAAGCTTTTACAGACAAAAAACGTTTACATCATCACCTATTAATTCTTTGGGCATTAAATTTCTCGAAGCCTTTTTTTGGTTACTTATAGCAGTATATTGCAGATGAATAAACTATTTTTGAGTACATTTGTTTGGAGATGCTACATATAAAGTAAAGATACAAATAAAGTATTGACGATTTAAAAATGATTTGAAGTAATAAGTGGTAGAATCAACAAAATAGATGTAACTTCACATAAAGCCTACCTCTCTTTTGTATGACCTATAGACGACAAACTGCATATTTTAATTGTATGTATAATACTGCTCACTAGGTAAATAAAAAACGATGGTGAACAGTGTCTTAAGAGATCGTCCGCTTATCGACTAATCTCATTGCAAGAGCTTAAATCTAAAGTCGTGAGCATTGATTTATATCCATTTAAAAACAACTAACATAGACGATCAGGAGCCTGCCTGTACGTACCTACCTACGTGTTTTTATTTACCACAAGTTATACGCGTAGATGTAAATAATTCAATGTTTATTTATATACCAGCTTCGTTTGTTTTGATCGTGATGCGTACAGATCGATCAGTTTTATTTTATCGTACTGTTTGTATCTGCGATGTGTTGATTATCGGCACATTTACGTACACGGAACGGACTTGGCTCCTTTAGTTACGTGCTAGATAAAATGTTGATGGTAAATTGAGAGCCTGTTTCATAATTACTGAGTCTCAAATGAGCTAGTTGCATGATGCATCTTATTTATACTTCGAGTGTTTGATTTCAATATTCAATTATTTACAGTCGTAATGCGTAGGTATAATTATCATGTTATAAAATAGCTGCTTATTCAATTGCTGATGACGATCACAGTCGATACATTTGTACTGAATACATTAAATAATTCATAGTGTTTTGAAACAAATAATAATGAGGAACAACCTCACAACAAAGGCCACGCCCTCCCAAATTCCCAGTCACGTTAAAATAATTGCTATTACCAAATTAAAAATAAACTTTATACAATCAGTACGGTACGTTACAATGAACGGAATGTTCACTGTTTGTTCATATTAATTAATTAAAATATTCCCCTCTGATACAACGGGGACGTAATTGTAATTAACTTAATTCTGGTAACTGTCAAGGTCAAGTTTATATTTAAATACCCTCTCATTTCTTGAAATAAAATAAAGTATAATACTTTTACAACAAACGCTATTTCCTTAGAAATTGTAGGATCTCAGTGTTTTAATAAACCTTTTAAAGGAAATCGTATTTCTATAATATTCTACCGTAGATCAGTATTATCAACCTTTCAAACTCTTTACAATCCTGATATTTCTAACTACCCACATTCAATTGCTACCAAAAACTACCTACTATATAACTAAATCTGACATCTGCACTTAACCACGAGGCAATTATATCATCACGTCACATGCATACGTTGAAATATATTAATCGCACGAGCGTACATTGGATACGTTCATACGTGTGTCCAACGAAGCGTAAATCTCACTAGTTCCTCTCGGTTCATTGCAGAATGTGGAGGAAACTGGATACACGCTTAAATACTTAGGAATACGTAGATTTACTTATATTGTTAGGTAGGCGATTAATCCAACTGTCTAATCATCTAATGCTACAATAGTTTTTAAGTTTACTTGGAAGGGAAGCGTGAAAGTCGTTGAAGCTAAGGATAAGCTAATTCGCTTGTCTGAGTGTACCATTCAATGTAAATAAGATTCATTTCGTGTGTAAATGTTTCGTTTACATTTCTGTCTCATTTAGTCGAAATCCACACTGCAGGCTTGCTGTAACTGACGTCCACAATATTGATTTCAATTGAAACAGTACAAACAAATCGCAATCAGTTCTGTAACTAGATCGCTCATTAAATGCCTATTGCGAATTATCTGTCGCCAACTATATATCCTGTATAATTAGAGATTAAAGGCTACCATAGAAAAAATGTCACGTCCTCAATATGCATTCCTGTTACAAATTATAAGAAGCCCTACAAGTGTGGATGAACACCTTATAAATAAGTGAAATTTATTAGATACTTCGTTCACTCCAACAATATAATAATGCTTTTTATATTTAAAGTTTAACTTGCCTTAAATTTGCATTTAAACCTAACTTTTTCTAAAGAAGCGAGCTTCTGAAATAAAGTTTTAAGAGCTCAAATCTGTACATTTATATGAATTTTACTATTTTAGGAAAGGAAAAATGCGACTCTACCAATCTAACGCAAGGATCTTCTATTTAAGTTTGTTACCCATATATTTTTTATTAGGTCGTTGAATACATTATGATAATATGTACACGCATATACTTCAACATAAGCCCGTAACGGAAAACCGCGAATGTGGCAAAATTAGGATGTATGACGTCATAAAAAATCCATTTACATACCGAATGTGGGTGCAATTTCACCATTAGTAAGTCTGGGAGTCTAGACGAGAATGCTTTCACGTATCAATTTACTAAGGCTATATTAAAACATCGACATTATCAATGTTCAAACATTATGATAGATATCATCAGCTGTGATTCTTCACACGCGTTTTATTGGATCTGTGAGCTTATAGCAAACTTTTACTGGGTCTATATTTTATAATATCAATTATTTATCGATTAGTCATTAGATATTCATTTACCTATGTGTTAATATTTATTACCTTTCAAGAGAAAATTTTTTGAAATTTAACTTCGAAACAATTAAGAAATTGCTGGCCATAAATGATGCAGTATTTTCTATTTTTATTTACTTATTTAACTAACAATTTCATATTTAACATAATAGGTCTGTCATTACATCGAAATTTACTCCTTATTAATATAGCTAGTCAAGCGTTATCCCCTTTGTTTGTCTACCTTAGACATCGTTAAGCTCAGTCAAAAATAACTATAATATTGATTTCTATCAAACTTTCCGAATAATTGTACGTTGAACTCGTTCCAAATAGAAAACGCAATTAGCTCGACAGCTCAGTCAGTCCTGCCTTATTCCGTTATACATTATACATATATCTAGATATATTTAATATCTAGAAATACTGGAAATATAGGAACAGCGGAAACGCGACGTTTCACATAATTCACAAGGTCTCGCGAAATATTATTGTGTCAGCGTTGTATTACTCAGCAATTGCACATATATTTTAATACCATATAGTTTTAATGACTTGCCTTATTTGTGTGTTATTTCGTAATAATAATGCGTTATTATTGTAAATAGAAAAACAGTTTTCAGTGCTATATTTATCTATCTTTTACACTTTGAATATAGTTGGTTAAAATAAAGTTATTTAAATAGTAAAAAGTAAGTTTAAATAGATGATATTTCAATGTAACAATTAATAGTAGCGCAAAATACAAGGAAATCCTGAGTAAGTAGGAACGTTATTTGATTTCCCTCACAGTCAGTCATTTGTAGGAAGTTCTTCGAGGAAGTTTATATACCATATTACATATTGAATATTATAACGTTTCATATATATTTGAAATTAGCTAATCATTCCTATATATACCTACCACGATATTTTTAGCATTCATTTTTACTAGCTTTGTTATTCCAAGTAAAAATTAAAGCTAATATTTTGCGGCATTTAAACTCCGTAGTCAAGGAAACACCGTAAAGTATAAGTAGGCATGAGGTTTAAAAATATCGCGGTCGAGACAAACTTTCCTCATTCATACTTTTAAAACACTTCAAGCCTACTTTACCTGCCTACGTATTTCACGTTCAAATGCAATTTCACTACAGTTCTTGAATAACAATGAAATTAGAACTAACTCGCCTAACAAAGACTAAGATTTACTCTTTCTATTTCCGTATTTCGAGCCACGATTCTATTTAGTTGTTCGTCGTTAAGTTAATTTTATCTTTACCCATTGTTGTTGTGTTATGTATGTTTTCATACATCCAATATACAAGGAAAATGTAATATAGGATGATTTTCTAAAATCTATTTCATTGTTTCGATGCATATAGTGCCCTTGGCCCACAGATAAATATGAATATGCATATTTATCAATATTTTCGCAGTAATACACTTGCATATTAAGTTTTATGCATTATGTATCAACAGATAAAAACATGTACGTACCTATTTACTTGAACAGTTAAATAAAGCTTGTTATTAACTTAATTTACTTCATTCATCGATTTCTATTTAAAACAACGCCTAAGAAACGTTCCACCATCAGTAGGCAACATTCCCGTAAACTATCCCTACAGTCCCGGACGATATCAAAAATAGATCGTGCATCCCGTGACATAATGTTGGTTATTTTAAAAGTGCATCCATCTTTGTGCTGTGTATGATGCCTACGATATTTTTAAAATGTCCGACTAACAATGGCAGGTGTTCTATAACCATTATTTTCAGAGCGAAGACAAATTGTACGATAATTAAATAGAAAGAAAAATTTATTTACGCAAGAAACATATTTATCACGCGTTTATTTTGGAGACAAATATCCGCGCGGTATTGGTGTGTGAATCACAATTTCTCATAAGCTTGTTAAATCATAGAACCGTGCAAGTTCAAGGCAAAAAGTTTATATTGAACTCGATTTTTAGAACGTTCAATGCACCCTTAAGAATACAATACACACGCCTTCAAAGTTAGCAAAGTAAGTATATATTCTAGCACGACATTTGACATAATACAGTTACGAAAACAATACCTAGTTTCGTAATAATCCATTAAAAATAGTAAGACGCAAATCTAATCTTACGAGAAATCGTCTCAATTTTCGTGAAGCACTTTTTCAATTGTCATGTTCATTCAAGCATAGATAAAATATAATTCGAATATTACACGCTCTATCGGTACAGATAAAAAATATAAACAAAAACAATGGTATACGACAGGGAAGCACTCATCTGTATAAGGTGTTCAGTCTTCTATGAAAACTGTTCAGCATGAAAATGTTTCTTTATTTGTATAAATATAGGCCAATACATATAAACAATATCAGGTTTTGTAGATAAACAAAAATTTCACTTTTGAATAGGTACCTTTAAAAATAGTCTTCATAATTTTATTGTATTCTACTGATTGTAATTATATTGATTAGGCAGTTACTATAGCTACTATAGCTATACATATACTAAACTTTTCTTAGGTGTAGGTTTCTCTGCATTATATACATGTAGAAATAACCTACCTAAACATAGTTCAAATTATAAGTTCATGTATTTACACCTCAATATTCATAAACATTGATACATTTAGCGTATTTCTTGTAGGAACTACTTAATTTTTAAACACACACAAACACAGCGTAACAATAACTTCGAGTTGGATAAACAAACACAATAGGCAATAGCTTAAAGCATACAATATTTGTTCCTCAATCATTATTCCATATGTCACAAATAAGTATAATTAGTTTTATTCCATCAGAAAGACACAGAGACTTTTATATAGGTATATACATATATATATAAAACTTAAATAATAATATCAAACTGTGATTCTAAATATATACATATGATGTAACAAATAACAACATCAATTCTGAATCAAGGAAATCCCAGTTATTTATTATTTTGTAATATTAATTGATTATAAATATGGTTTTTCAATATTTTGAACACAATTTATTACTTAATTCCTTATCCTTATACATTTTATGCTCTATATCAATTTATACATATATACACATATGAAACAATGTGCAAAGTACATTTATTAAGATTTAAAAGCATCCAAAAGATTGACCTTAGCATAATATAAATATGCATTCAGTTCAATTAAAGGTAAACGCATGGAAGTATCAATATTATGTAATTGGAACATATTTTGCTCAATAATAAAATTATTCATGTTAAGAAACTGTACAATTACAAATCAACATTAACAAATCTTGATGCAATACTTTTGAGACTATGTTGTTAATGAATTTCACATTTTGGTGTTTAAATGAAAGATTAAAAAAAGAATTTATTAAGACTACTAAGCAGCTACTTAGACGGTTGTTATAAAATCTTATAAGAATTTATTATAGACCTGATAGCATTGTTTATTCAGGTAATTTTATATTTAAACTGTTGATTGATCTTCACAACATTAAAATCCTATTTCTAGACACTGTATATTAAAAAAAACCTTACTTCACTCAATTACAACACTTATTATTTGTTTCTGCTCTCTTCTTTTTCATTATAAAACAAATCTCATAAACCAAATCTCAAGTATATTGCAACAATAGTTAGTTCCACAAGGCGCTTGCAATATCTCCTAACTAGGTGATGATTAATTAAATATTTTACATGCACGCTACAGCGCACACTTTCTACTACGCATCATGATATTTGGCATATTTTTAGATATGAATTACATGATGTTGTACATGTTAAATTGGATTGTATTTAGATATTATGTGTTTTAAAGTATTTTATCTATAATTTAAACTAATTTGTTGGTATTTAATATGATAGGTAACAACAGGCATTCATATTTATCATTACCTTAAGTATTATCACTCTAATGTTAGCTCAAATTTTGTAAAAAGTAAACCTTTAAAAGTTATAAGTAAATAGTTTACCAAGAGATTTCTGTAATACGATGTGCAACAGGCCTTTTGATACAATTTTTTTGGAAATAATAAGAACAATTCAATAGGTTTACAATCTCACTAAGAATTCTCTTCAAATAAGGATATCCTCAAAGGGTAATCAATGACATCACCTCACTTTGACATGTTTGGAAGTAATGATTGAGGAACTATAAAAGCTGGCACAGTTTTCTCTAATGCTCAATGAACATTACTCTAAATCGACGTTGCATTAATAAAATTGGCAATGAAACGTCGTCAGATTGAATATGCGGTCATATTCATTGAACGTTTTCGAAAAATGTGCAAATTCTAACACTTACCTTGAAGATAGGGCGTGGATGCCGTGGCTGCGAGGGTGCTGCAGCTGTCGTAGTTGCAGGAGCTGGCGACGTCGTCACATGGTCCGCCGGTAACGACTCAGGCACAGTTTGCAGAGTAGGCCGCATAGTAGTCGACATCTTTCTTATAGATTACTTTACACCACGCTAGCCAAACTTCTCCGCTCGCATCCTCCGCGGTCACGCACTCAGCACCCCTCGACTGGCCCAAAACCTGAGGCCTCAACACTTTACAGAACCGACACAACTACGCCCATCTAACCGCATTTTAATCGCGAAAACACATTACGATCTTTTACACGATAGCCAGGACACAACAGGAATACCTACTTCACTTTCGCGTAATATACTAACGTACGTTGAGATTGAAAACGGAAATAGACACGCAAAAATCTATTAGAAAGCTTATAGTGCCTTCTGCTGTCACATAAACATTACCAAAGAATTCGGCGTTTTGGATATACACCAATGGCAATCGGTTTCTATAACGCGAACGACCTTTACTACTGTTACTAAATTGAATAATATGAAAATGTCCGTCAATTTAATAATAAATAAGCTAAAGATATTCACATAACTCAACTAAAAATCCGTATATTCTTGAAATCACTCTCAAGATGGCGGATTTTACCTACTCGTAAATGGGCACAAGGCTGACACGAAAACATCAACCGGCTCTCTATCAATCCCTTTCTTTTGGTACTGTTTAAAATGAGATAGTCATATGTGAAGAACTTCAACAGAACCAAAAAATACGTCATAAAACTTGCCAATGAATATGCGCAAAAGAATTGTTATCGTAAAATGAAACGTTTAGTACAATATATAAACTGTAATATTTTTATTTAATTGTAAATACATATTTTAATATTTAAATTAATGGATTTAATTAAATAATGGGTTAATATAAAAGAAGGTATTTTATTTAGTTTAAATTACGTTGTGATTATTTTGCTTTATTGTAATTTAACTATTTAAAAGATAAAAAACTGTATAATTTTTATTAGTCGGGCTAGTGAGAATATTAAAATCTAGGTATAAATAACATAAAATAGCTACTTGGTGTATAAATAATGTAAAATAGCTAAAAATAGTATATGTGTGATGTTTTTAATCTTTTCATGAATATTAATGGTACTACGTATGGTATTTTACGTATAAAATACATAAAATAGGTTGAGTTATTCTGAAATTAAACGAATACATTAAAAAATAAACCCATGCCATGATATCAAAATCCTTACAAAATCCGTTGGGAATTTTGGTGTATTTGTAGCTGTGATTTGTAGTATGTAGGGTAACATTAATTTAATTTTACACATGGTAATTATTTAATTCGCCATAAGAAAGATGGCTGCATTGTTGTTGGCGACTGTTGGGTGCTTGTTTGGCAATTAATGTTTGTTTCTTTGCTTTGTTATGACTTCGTGTTATTATACGAGTTTATTTTTGTGCCTTTGTTTAAACAGTTTTATTAATTGGTGAGTTTTCAATTGTATTATCGATATAGTTCATATAAAATCTAGGTGTAACGTAATAACATTGTTCGACGCAACGTGAACCACCTTTTCTTTTAGTGTGAAATCGTGTTATTTTTTTCTTAGTAGGTTACCAATGTTGAAAAACGTGACTACATTCATATTTAAGTTACAAATTGTTTGATGGTTCTTCTGAAAGATTTGCAATTATCTACATTATGACCTTAAAACTGTACAACGAAGAACAATAAAGGTCTTGAATATACAACGTATACTCGACGAAGTTATTTCCGCGAGTTTCGAGGTTTTTTTTGCTTGATAAATGTTTCAGTTAACCTTCGTATACGATGACATATTCTATTTGTATATTATTTACCGTATCACGCAAACAAACAGGTGAATGAACTTTAAAAATCACCTTCCACAAATAGCATCATATATTATATGATTTTAACATGTTATTCCTTTTATGTTGATTGTATGATTAAATTCATGTAATCAAGTCAAGTAATTCGACAACAGGTTTGTTTGTCAATTTTTTTTATTTTGATTTCTATAAAATATAGTACAGAAAATTACAAAAATATTCCATCTTACATGTCTTGTAATATGTATTTGTTTAATGCTATAATTAAATCACAACCCTCCGTTTTCACTTCCTTTGGGCACCCTAAATCTGAATATAGCTATAACATGGGGTGCATCTCAAGACATTTTATTACCTTATTGTAAGAGTGACCTCAAAGTTCACGTTTAGTTTGTTAACTTTACTAGCACCAACTGGATTTATCTGATAAAAGAAAGTTTCTATAATTTAAACTATAATTATTTAGTAGGATAGATTAAATTTATTTCTGTTAATCTGTACTAGTGTTGAACTAATGTTTGATATTCAAGTGTAAGCAGTATTTGTATAGTTATTGTTCATTGTTATACTTATATTCATTGATTGTAGATTCAACTTATTGGATGCAATAACCAATAACAATAATGATTTCATAATCATTATATAAAATTATTTCTAATAAGGTTTGATAATAATTATTTATTCAAGCAGACTCTATATACATGCTACAGTACCGACTTTATTCCTTAAATTATAGAAATAACTAGCGGTCCGCCCCGGCTTCATACGACATATTTACGTTTTCTCTACATAAGAACCATCCTCGTACTTCAAGGAATATAATAAAAAAAGAATTATCGAAATCGGTTCAGCCGTTCACACATGATGCCGTGACAATGCGAAACGGGTTTCATTACACAGAAATATAATATTGTTTTATAATATTGTCTATCTTCTTCATTTTTGTTTCTAAGTTTTATATCACATTACATTCTACAAAGCAAATTCTAATAAATAAAAATTCAATTGAATTATCATGTTACACAAATGACTCATCCTACAAATATTTACAAATATGTAATTTCTTTTCAGACTTATGCTTACAGCCAGCAGTCGTCATATTGAGCATTTAACCTAATGTTAGATACAACCCACCCATAGCGTAGTTTAGGCGTAAGGTTTAGTTATATAATAGTAGAAAATAAACAATCATCATGTGGCCAGCATCGCAGTACTCGCATACAAACAATCAAAACCAAAATAGTTCTAAATCAAGTGAACAGAGTCCGCAGCATTTGAAAACGCTGGGGATGACTTCGGCCATTTCTATGGCAGGTATGTATTTTTGTTTTAAATCTAGACTTTATTATTAATGACAAATATAAATTCTTATCAGCATTAATTTGGTGAATTTTTAAACATTTTCATTAATTTATCATTAGGAAAAGCATTAGTTAATAGTTTGTTTACTAATTATGAAGATCAATTTAATAATTATGATAACATAGTATTATAAATTGTAATATCACATAGTAGATTATTTTACTTTGGTGAGTCACTAATTTTTTCCAAAATAAACAACAACAAAAATCTGTACTTATAGATGTTTAAATTTTTTCCCTATCAGATCTAGTGAATTTTGATTATGATTATAAATGTGACACATGAGATTAGAGTGAACAACAAAAAAACTATTCAAATAAATAACTTGACACAATTATAATATTTTAGGTCCCAAGCCAATTGATATAGAGAAAACAAATGAATTGAAAGATTCCCTCATACCCTACGGGGTGTTTGAGTCTGAGCAAGAAATGCATCATAGGATGGAAGTCCTCGGTGCGTTACATAGATTGGTTCGACAGTGGATTAGAGATGAGTCGTTGCGGAAAAATATGCCGCCGAGTGTAGCTGATACTGTCGGCGGGAATATATACACATTTGGATCATATAGACTTGGTGTGAGTAAAGTTTTATAGAATGGAATGACTTGAAAGAAACTAAAGACTTTTTAACGGATTTTAAACGCGATTTATTCATTATATCTCAGTCTCCCCGTGACCACGCTCACTGTAAAGTGTTCGAAACGTCGGGAAAATAATATGACGAATAAATCGCGTTTAAAATCCGTTAAAAAGTCTTTAATTTCTAAATATTATATAATACTCGCGTAAAATCAAACACTAGAAAAAACTTGTAAGAAACTGTTGAGTTGCAGGTTGAAATTTTTTGGGATATGTGATATTTGGAATCAATTGTAGTATACCAGACACTTGTGATTTGTGTAACTACACATCAGTTACAGGGTTAAAAAAGTTTTGTTTATATTGTTTACTAGTTGTGCCCCGCGGTTTTACCCGCGTTGCTCTGCTCCGGTTGGTCTTAGCGTGTTGATAGCCTATAGCCTTCCTCGATAAATGGGCTATTGAACACCAAAAGAATTTTTCAAATCGGACCAGTAGTTATTGAGATTAGTGCATTCAAACAAACAAACTCTTCAGCTTTATAATATTAGTATAGATTATTTAAATAGCAAGTCATGTGAATGTTGATTTAAAATACTGTCGAATGTACTGTCATAATTATAGATATTTCAGTAGTTAGATTGATCAAATCATTAAGGATATTTTAATAACTATATTATAGAGCCATTTATTCCGTATGCAAAAATTTAGTTTAAAAAAAGTTGAATACATAATTTTTTCATAATTTATCTTGCAGGTGCATCACAGAGGCGCAGATATCGACGCGCTGTGCGTGGCTCCGAGACACATTGATAGATCTGATTATTTTCAGTCTTTCTATGAATTACTGAAGCAACAACCACAGGTATAGACAATAAATGTGTTTTATTTATTTATTTTTATTTAGGTATGGAATAACTTGCAACAATAGCTTTTTAAATCGTGATCAAAGAAAACTAGTAGTTATTATACATGTCACATTTTTGATATAGCGCCATCTATCGGAATTTTTTAATATCGAAATGCATCAAACACAAATCATAATACATAGATCTTCCCATGGGAAGGGCATGTTCCTCCCCAATAAGACTATAATATATTTATGTCTTCTATTACATATTATTTAAAATTTACAATGCTTTTTTATATGTGTGTTGTGTGTGTTGGAATAAATGTTTTCTTTCTTTCTTTCTTTCTTTTCTTTCTAATATAGCGAATATAGCACATTTCAATTTAATCATTTACAAATAGATGATATGCAATTATTTATCTTATTATCTATATTTTAATAAAATACTTTAGTAAAGTATAATTAATTGTTTAAGGTGAAAGATCTGCGCGCAGTTGAAGACGCATTCGTGCCGGTGATCAAGATGAACTTTGATGGCATCGAAATTGATCTGCTGTTCGCTAGATTGGCGTTGAAAGAGATACCAGGTTTGTTTTGTGTGAATTTCTTTTGGTATACAATGTGTCAATGGAATTTAGGATTATTTACTACTCTGTTAATGTGTTTTTGTAATAAAGTGAACCCAGGAAATATCATATCCACAATGTTTTTTAAATGCCTCACCGTAATAATGAGATATCCCTTTACTTAACATAGGCAGTTTTCACAGTTCAAAAGCTGCTAACTTACCCATAAATAAATTATTATATAATCTTAACTATTTTTTTAATAGTAACAGCTTTTTGGCACTTCAGTTATTAACATGAAGATAAAAGCTAGATTTTTTAATAATCCATTTCAGTAGCATTTATTATTTTTACAATTAATTTGGTACTTTCATATATTTCATTATTTTCTTATTACAGATTCATTCGATCTCCGAGACGACATGTTACTCAAGAACTTGGACCAGAAATGCGTCCGATCGCTCAACGGTTGTCGAGTTACAGATGAAATTCTGCGACTTGTGCCTAACATCAATAACTTTAGACTCACTTTGAGAGCTATTAAGCTTTGGGCTAAACGTGAGTTCATTTTTGTAGTTTTACTGTGAAATAATTCAAGTGTAGTCGCGAATTACGAAGAAATTCATACATGTACCTGGTAAAGATAATGTGTGGGATCAAAAGGGATCTATGACATCAGTTCTGTTCAAATTATTTTTGCTTGTGACAGATATTATATAAAATTATTCGTAATTCGCGACTATATTTTACCTACTTAGCTAAATTTTATATTTTTGGTTTTATGGTATATCAAATGTAGCTAGGTAGCTACAATTTATCTAATTTTCAGTCTGTACTAATAAAAAAACAAAATATTATAGAAAATACTTTATTGTATAGAAATTTATGATACACGGTTTTATAAACACAAACAGAAAATTATTTCATAATTTTGTAACAAAAAAAAATATTATAGAAAACATTTTATTGAACTTAAAGATATTAATGATATGTACTTTATATACACAGAACAGAATACATTTTTTATCGTATAAGATTGTCTTTATCTATATCTTTTTCCAGGCCACGGTATATACTCGAACACGCTGGGCTACCTCGGTGGTGTCTCCTGGGCTATGCTTGTAGCCCGTACTTGCCAGTTATACCCCAATGCATTACCAGCAACATTAGTACACAAGTTCTTCCTGGTGTTCAGTCAGTGGAAGTGGCCGCAGCCTGTACTGTTGAAACAGCCCGACTCGGTGAACCTGGGCTTCCCTGTGTGGGATCCAAGGGTGAGTGATGGTGTATGATGGGCCATGCTGGTAGCCCACTCTTGGCAACTGCACTCCAACGCATTATCGCCACGCTGGTGCATATAATATGTTTCACAATACTGAAAAGTACCGAAATAGACTAAAATTATAGCATAAAATCGTCCTGTTGTGACGTGAAAGAAAATCAAACATTTTTACTGAATAATGACAAATATTGAATTTATACATACAATTTTTATAAAATGAATTGAAGAAAAAAAATTGACCCCTTTAAAACTTTACAATACTATTTATTTACTTTTTACAATACCATTTACTTACTTTTCACAATACTATTTATTTACCTTTTACAATACCATTTATTTACCTTTTACAATACCATTTATTTACCTTTTACAATACCATTTATTTACCTTTTACAATACCATTTATTTACATTTTACAATACCATTTATTTACATTTTACAATACCATTTATTTACATTTTACAATACCATTTATTTACATTTTACAATACTATTTAATTCATATGAATGGTTTATACTTTATTTAATGAAAGAAATACAAGAAACACCTGTGTTTTTTTTTAATTAATGTAAGTAATTGTTAAGTGTGTGTAACTTGTGGCAATAAATATTTTTTCTTTCTTTCTTTCTGTATAACTTATTGACTTCCACAGGTAAATATGTCAGATCGTTTCCACCTGATGCCAATAATCACGCCAGCGTATCCGCAGCAGAATTCTACCTTCAATGTATCGGCTTCAACCAGAACTGTCATTATGGAGGAGTTTAGGCTCGGTATGTTTAATTTGTTTGCTTTGGTTTCTATTTTACTCGTAACAAAAGCTTATCTTTTACTAGCTATGCCTCGCGGTTTTACCCGCCTTGCTCCGCTCCTGTTGGTTTTAGCGTGATGATATAAGCCTATAGCCTTCCTCGATAAATGACTTTCTAACACCGAAATATTTTTTTTAAATCGGACCAGTAGCTCCTGAGATTAGCGCGTTTAAACAAAGAAACAAAAAAAAAACTCTTCAGCTTAATAATACATATTATAAAATAGATAGATATTGTTCTATCTATAAATATAATTTTGAACGCCTTCATATTAGTTAGTTGAGCTACTAGCAACACATACAGATGGCCGAAATACAATGTATTTCGGCATACATGTCATGTCATGTATGTATCTGAGTATGTAAATGTCTTTTAGGTTATGTTGTCTTTGGTTTCTGTTTGACTCAAGAAGCATAGATCTAATACACTGGAGATTTCAGTATGAACATTAACTTGTAACAAGAAAATATGACCTTGAATGACGCCTGTATGTTTTTTTATCCCTTTCACACCTAACTTGGCAATGTTCATACTGAAATCTCCAGTGCATTAAATATAAGCTTCTTGGTTTTACTCATATAATCGACAAATGGCGATCGTCTTTGGTCTTTGATTTATTTATAACGAATCCGTAAAAAAATAATTTTATTTTATATTTTTATTAACAAGTATCATTTTTTTTCAGGTTTAGCGATAACCGACGAGATAATGCTCGGCAAGTGCGGTTGGGAGCGTCTCTTTGAAGCGCCCAATTTCTTCGCTCGCTACAAACACTTTATAGTGTTGCTTGCTTCGTCTGTGACTGCGGACGATCAGCTGCAGTGGTGCGGACTTATTGAGAGCAAGATACGGCATCTGATCAGTGAGTGGGGGGAGATAATTTAGTTGCTAGATCGTAAACTAGGAGAAAAAGTGGGGGAAAAGTTGGTTATGAAATGGTAGGAAAAAAGTCGAGTTGGGGTGGGAGGCACCTGATCAGTGAGTGGGGGAGGGGGGAGGAGATAATAGTCACTAGATCATAAAATAATAGGAAATAATAATAACTATGTTTTGGGAGAACTTCCCCTAATGTATGCACCTAGCTTATAGTACTATTATTGACTGACCGGTTGGCTTTGTTGGTAGTGGCACTGCATTCCAAGCCAGAAGTTGTGGGTTCGATTCCCACCCGGGGCAAATATTTGTGTGATGAACATAGATGTTTGCTCTGTGTCTGGGTGTTAATTATCTATATAAGTATTTATTTAAAATTATATATGTATGTTTATCAGCCGTCTGGTTTCCATAACACAAGCGAAAGCTTAGTATGGGATCAGATTGTGTCGTGTGTGAAAAATTCTCCTGATATATTTATTTATTTATTATAATGTACTAATATATTTTCTATAAAAATCCCCACTTTATTTATTAATAAGCAAATAAATAAATTTAATTTCCACTTACAGCGACACTAGAGAGAAACCAGCACATCACAATAGCGCACGTGAACCCAGAGTGTTATAATTCAGTGCCGCTCAGCACTAATAATGGACAACCGCTTGCCCTACCGCCGGGTGAGATACTTGTGTTTTTAGTTTTTATTTTTTATTTTTTATATGTAAGAAGGGCTTGAAAAGTTGCAAGGTATTAGGGTAAGGTAAGTAGGGAAAAATGTACGAAAAGAAAAATATCTGTTTAACCATTTCCCAGTTTATTCCCAGAAAAAAACAAAAATTGTAAATTTTACATCGATTAAATTTGTGATGTAACACTGTTAAATTTACAATTAGTAACTCACTTTAAATATTATGGCTTTTTAGATCAGATTATCATTCATCTTTTTTTAAATTTACTTTAAAAACCTTTTATTTGTTATCATAATCCAAGCAAAAACTGATAGAATTTAGATTCAAATAGAGCGAACATTGGTCCTTTCAACAATTCTTACAATTGAAAATGTTCTAAAACTATTGATCATTATTATTTTTACAGCGTACTTATTACTTATGTTTATTGACACATACATGTAAGTGAAGTTAATTATCCAAAAATAAACTTTTACATACATACATTTAGGAAGCTTTCAGATGTGTTCAAATAAGTGTCTGTACTTTCCTTATATTATTAATACTGTCTTATCTATTGTTATGATGTTTAAATGCATACAAAATCTAAAGGATTAATATAATGGTTGTTGTTAAAATGGATGGTAAATCTTATTTGTGTTCTCAGGGACACCAGTGGCCCCAGTCAGTCCCGAAACTGAAGTTAAAAAGAATGAAAATGTAAGTATTTCATATTTATTTTATAATATTTTTGTTAAATAACATAACATGAGAATACATTTAAATCAATCAGTATGAAACGGGTGCATATGACGTATACCTCATTTGGGCAGTTGATATTACACAAATGAAAAATAAAAATATATCGGCCAAATTAACCCTCCGTGAACCACGTGGATAAAAGTTACGTCCTGCACTACGTGGGGTTTCCTGGACCCAATAATCTTTCCACGTTTTTATAGCTAGTATTTATTGTAAATTTCTAATGTGTATATTATTATTATCCCTTGACTATAAGAGGTTAAAAATAAAATAAATTTATCAAATATTATAAACATTTATTATATCTTTAGGCTATGTAACAGAAATAGTACTTTTTACCAACTAAAATAAGACTATGTTCGGTTCGGTAAGACTTTAAGAAAAAAAAAATACGTGTGGCACTCGGGGACTGCCGCGGTAAAGATATTGCATGCTATGCCTTCAAACCACACCTCCGTGCCCGTCGGAGTGGGGATCGTGAGGTTTTTCGTTACGGAATTTCTGGATTCGGTCCCCGCGCTCAAAGCCCGCGATAGAAGCTATGCAATAGCTTAAAAATTAATATCCTGTACATCCTCTTCACTTTCACTTTCAGACTGAATGCTCAAGTGATCCGAATCATCTTCAATTCCAGGTAGAAACAGCTCATCCGTATCGCTATCATTTTCTTCCATAAGTGCGGATATTATTGCATTTTCATTGATGTGATGAGCCATAATGAGCCCTTGAAACAATTTCAGATAATTTTAAATAATAAAAAAACAAACTAAATAATTATTTATATAAAAATAGTCGTATTTTATCACACCATACTGCTCACCCTTAGTGCTCTGCCACTTTAGTGGACGTCCCGAACTACGTGGGGTTTCTGACACCCAGCTGCACTTTGACGGCGTCCGTTTACCGCGTCTGCGACGCTATTACTAAACCAATGTCGCTAAGAGGTCTGGCAAGGTCGCAACTCCAGCTACACGAGGTTTCAAGACTTTCGCACAATGTTTGGAAAAGATACAAAGATTTTTTGTATGGCTGGGGTGTATTAAACCCCACATGGTGCACGGAGGGTTAAGAACCTCCTTTTGTTGAAGTCGGTTAAGTAGAGTAAAGCTTTAATACAAGAAAGAATGACAAGTTTTACAGTCTTATCTAGAAAGTGAATTAATAAAACTTATATATTATGTTACAACAATTTTGTTTGACAAAATAGGTTTGACTTTATAAATATTTTCTTAAATGTCTAGTACCTATATAAAAAAAGACGTGTGTCACTCGGGGACTGCCGCGGTAAAGCTATTACATGCTATGCCTTCAAGCCACACCTCCGCTCCCGTCCCCGTGGGGAGCGTGAGGTTTTTTCGTTACGGAATGTCTGGATTCGGTCTCCGCGCTCAAGGCCCGCGATAGAAGCTATGCAATAGCTTAAAATGTGGATATTTCGTTCGTAAAAATAGTAAGAATATAATTCTCAATTTCAGGGTGAAGTGATAGCCAACGTTTGCTCAATGTGGTTCATCGGGCTTGTCTTCGACAAAACCAATGTCAATGTGGATCTTACATATGATATACTGTCGTTCACTAAAGTTGTGCACTATCAAGCTGAGATCACGAATATGTTGAGAGAAGGCATGACTATTGAGGTGTGTATAATTTTTATAATGTAATAATTGAATATCATAGATAAAGTTAACCGGCGCAAAAGCATGTGTTTTGTTATTTACTAGCTGCGCTTCGCGGTTTCACCCGCGTGGCTCTGCTCCTGTTGACCTAAGCGTAATGATATATTATAGCCTTCCTCGGTAAATGGACTATGTAACACCAAAAGAATTTTTCAAATCGGACCAATAGTTCATGAGATTAGCACGTTCAAACAAACAAACTCTTCAGCTTTATAACATTATATTATTATAGTATTAAATATAGTATAGATACGAAAGTATTTCTATCTATCTGTTACTTTTTCACTGTTCTTTTTTACTACTTACTCTGGAAAGCTCACAAGAAAAAAAAAACTATTTTTGTCTTAAATAATTTATTAACATTATAATAAAATAATTGCAGGCAAGACACGTACGTCGCAAGCAACTTCATCAATACCTATCACCATCTCTGCTAAAGCGAGAGAGAACTACGTCGGGCGCCAAGCGCAAGCAGGACAGCGCTACGCAACCCGCCCCGCTGAAGAAGACCAAGCGCCTGTCGGAGAGCAGTGTGAGTACGCCGCTTAATTAACTGCCTGACTGGTGGCCAGCCGTTTAATTGAATAGTAGTGCAAATGATTTTGATCTATAAAAATTACCTTCTTGCATATTGTAGGTGGTAGGATTTTTATCTCTAACATTCAATCACTTGCCTAGGCGATTCATTATAATTATTTTTGTGTGAAAAACAACAAAAACTTACCTGATACGCCATAGTAAATTTATTTAGTAATCAATTTTCTTATTACAATGTTTATTATGAATGAGGCAAGTCTTCTAAGGTAGGCTCTGCAATGTCTAAGTTAAACGTAAAGGTCTGTTATTTTTAATCGTAATTTTGCTTTATAAATGATGATAAAGACATTTTTAAGTTTATCCGGAACAATGTAGATTTTTCAGAGAAAATAACCTGTAAACTATTTATTATTTACCATATATATAAATGATTTCAGACCGACGAGGTAAGCCTGCTATCCTACAACGAAGACTCAAACTCATCCAATATATACGAAGTGAACATACAAAACGGAACTGTAGCCAATTCACAAGAGGAAAGAAAACCTGCAGAAAAGCCCCTAGGAAATTCAGAACATAGCCCATCTACGTCCAATACTATAGCGTGCACATAGCATTACGAAGAATGGCGCGAGCGGTTTATATACGGGCCAAATCGCGCCAAATACCGCGTCAAACGTGTTTAAGTGATAGTGATGTGTGACAAACGTGTAATAATAAAGATAATTAAAAAAAAAATGTTGTGTGGTTTTATGAAACCACAGTAAAAGTGAAACTTATCCACAAAATTATCGTATTTGTACGCGTACAGTTCGACCGTCACGCGACATGCGCTACACAGACCTAAAAGTTTGAGACAAAGTAATAAAAGTTTCAAAATGTTAAAGAACCCCCATCTTAGTGAAAACTGTATAGTGATGTGACGCGCGCAACGTGTTCTTTCTACTCGGTAAGTGTGGTCTTATCTGGTATTTATTGATTGCTCGATGCGATGAGTTGATCGTTGATTGGACGTATCGTTTTTAATGTGAATGTGGCTTGTGTGTTATTGCTATCACGAGAAAATAACTTAAATTCAACACAATTGTTGTAGTTAAATATTTTTCCTAAATAGGTAAGTATTTAGTATTTACTTAATAACTCAGGCCCCGGAATCACAGACACAATAGAAAATCTATTGTGTCGTGGACCGATCGGGCCGTTTGGGGCTCAATGGGTTAACTGTGAATTGAAATTGGGATTAAATAGTTTCTTGTTCAAAATAGCTAATAATTAAAGACACTTATTCACATTAAAAACAAGTGGAAAACAAAGAAATATAGCGGTTATGTTTTGGGTGTTTCCATTGCAGGTGGCATGGACATGACTGCTCACCGATTAAACGTAAGTTATATGTAGCTTATAGCTCTTATTGATGATGTGTTTTGCTATTGTGATCTTATAGCTGGGTTTTTTCATATATTGTGATTATTTTTGGCAGTAATTCGGGCAATCGGTAAATTTCAATGTGATGTCAATCGAGTTACGAATAAAATAAGTAAATGTCAATGGAAAATTTCGTACTTTTTTAGTAAAAGGACACATTTGGACTCAACTTTGTCATGTCATTTTCAATCTTTTGGAATGACTGATGCCAAAAAATTGTGAACATGCTATTGGTGCCTTAAATTGGATTTTTGTAAACGTTAGAAGATAATTAAATACTAATTTATAAATTGGGAAGTCGCTTTTCTCTTGTTTGTAAAATTTTAGGGTTTGATAAACAGTAAAAAGTAATTAAATTAGTTCATTGATGTCAATTGGCACATATAGCACAATTTGATGTAAAAGAATGTTAATTAGACAAATATTGAATAAACTTAATAGCAATAATTAATTAATTAGCATCTCAAGATCATGTTTAAAACAATTGACCTTATTGTCTTGATGGTTATCTAACAACAAAAATTTAAGTGTGACTTAAATTTAAATGAGCAGGAATGTATTCAGAAAGGAATAATTTTTGCGGTATATAAAATACCTGGGCTGTAAGCTCACAATAGCACTGCACTTAGTTTGAACATGACAAGAGATTGACGATGTTTTTGTCTTGTCACACTAATCAAAATATTGTCATATTGACCGTTGTCGAGGCGTTTGGGAGGAAACTATTTTTAATACCGCAAAATGTTTACGTCAAGGCGACACGTTTTTATGTCTGTACGACACTTTATTAGACACCGAGATTTTCGATTTATAGATAACGAATTTATTTCAAATTTAATGTACATATGTTACGGAAAGTATATCATTAGATTGTTTTGTCATTTCTTACAAACGCCAATAGTACAAAGTAGGAGAAATTTTTTGTTCCGAATAATAATAATTGATTGTTGGACTCATTGTCTATTTGATGTATGATTCAATGAAAATTTCACTTGTATATACTCATATTTTCATTATATATTTTCTTCTACTTGTGTCATTTTTTTGCAATATTCCAATAATATACCTATCATTCATATAGTATTTGCATCATTTATGTTACAATTTCGATCAATTGGAAGGAATGAATATTTAATTTTTAATTTGAAAATGACCTTCATATTATATAGATAGGAAATCAAATAAAACTCATGCAGTTTACAGGGGATATTAATTAATTTAATTTTACAGATTTTAGTGTGAAGTGGGCGTGGCCTTATATTCAAGTTGGTAGAATTTTTGAACATTACTAGAATGATAGATAATTTTAAGAAGAGATTAATAGAAGTATATCATCTAAGAAGAATACACATACATACTTTGTAATTCTGGTCTAACATATTTTAATTATTAAATTTTCTTGGCAAGATACTTAATAAATAGTCTAATGGGGTGTTGAACGAATTGTAATGTAATTTGATGCAAATCCATTCTCATTTCACCCTTATTCATTATATTGTAGAACAAATATGTATTTTGTGTGGAATAATGCAAATAAATATATTATACGTATCTAACGTGTTTTAATTCATCACAACCCTTTTGACGCCTACAAAATATTGTTATATGTACATGTACCTACAATATTTATATCAATTAATTTTTATATGATTTTTTAGACTTAAATTATAAATTAAGACTTCAATTATTTTTGTTTGTTTCAAACGATTTACCTATATGTGTGAAAATTTTCATATTTGTGTTTAATATTTTAATTGTATACTTTTTTCTGCATTGACCTCACAAGAAAAAACAACTTGATATTATATTGTGTATTTGAAATGAAAACACGTTATTTACGTAAGAAACTATCAAAGAATAATTCCATTTAGGACATAAGACTTCAATGTAGTATATTATAAGGAATTCATAATTATAAGTTGTATATACGATAGCTAATTCGTTATTATATATGAAAATATATATGGAAAAAATAAAATTGAAAAAAAAAAAAACAATAAATGTATATACAAAAGGGATCATGTTGTTTTATTTCACACATCTATTTTATTTAAGTAATTACATCTTAAATGTACAAGTATTTACATAGATAATTTATTTTCATAATTTTGAAGTACATGTTCCATTTCATTCTTCAGTATGATTTTCATTTGCAAAACTCTTCATGTCACTGAAAAAAAATTTTTTTATTATAAAATACTAGATTTTTTTAAAGATTCAGTTTTTTCATGTCTATTTCAATTTTTTCAATGTCTATGATCGGCCGTCATTGTACATGTTATTTCATAATTGCCGTAATGGCGGCAAACATCGACGATCATTTGTTGGGCCAACAATATCGATTGTGTAGAGGGCCCATTATCTTACCAAATCAAAACTAGATTTACTCCGCTTCTTAGCCTGCAGTTCCAATATTTCGTCCTGTATAGCCACACTCAACTCTTGAATGGGCACTGTTTCAGTTTTCCAATACACATTTTGGTGTTTACTCGTTCGATTCCTACGCTTGTGAGCGTTTAGGTGCACCTGGAATTTTATAAATAAGTTAATTTTCTTGCATAAGGGTGCTTTTCGACCAATAATGACTAATTATAAACACATTCCTCGATCATTATTGGTGAAAAAGCACTCTAATAAGGTTATACCATATTAATCTTCTATATTTTTAGTTAGAGCTCAGAAAGAGCTCATAGAAAACAAGCCAGTTATTTTAGTAACTTCGTTCCATCCGGGTGTACCTTGACACCCCTCAAGTTTTTTTTTACTATTACACGCTCCGCGTTTTCATCCTATGCTACGTTCACAGGCTACGTTATTGTTGGTCTTAGCGTGATGATGTGACTTGATCCTGAGACAAACAAAAACAAACAAACTCTTCAGCTATAATATTAGTATAGATATTGATTATACCTTCTTGATGTGCGTGTTGACCATAGAGCGCAGGTGGAAGAGCGCGGGACAGAGCGGGCAGCGGCGCGCGGGCGCGGAGTGCGCGCACACCGCGTGCTGGTTGCGGCGGTTCAGCGACACGAACGCGCGACCGCACACCTACGCGATACCCAGTAATTCGTTATTATAATATATGGATATACAGAGTGTAATCGTTAAGTGTGCACAGACGATTATTCCGTAACTATTGCAGATATCAAAAAAGGGGGCGTTTAATGTAACATTTTTTGATATTTCTCGTTTTATTTTTAAAAATTGATTATGCCCATTTTACTCATTAGGTTAAGTACTTTCGATATCAGTTTAAAGTTTATTGATATCTGCAATAGTTACCGAATAATCGCTTGTGCACACTTAACGATTACACCCTGTATATAAATCTCGTGTCACAGTGTTTGTCCTCAATGGACTCCCAAACCACTTAACCGATTATAATAAAATTCGCACACCATGTGCAGTTCGATCCAACTTGAGATAGGATAGTTTAAACATGTAGGTACCACGGGCGTAGACGGGGCGGACCGCTAGTTATAATACAGTAGCACCTCTATAAGTCGAATATCAAGGGAGACGCCAAAAAATTCGAGTAATAGAGTTTTCAACTTATGGAGGATTTCGACTTAGGCGGATTTTGATTCGACATAAAGAGTTTGAGGTTTATTCTTATAAATTTTGAGTTAGAGAGGTAAAGTTCATTAAAATTCAACTTGCAGAGGTGACAAACATGTTTTTATTTCTTATAAATCAACATTATTTCAAATCATTTTAAAATAAAAAATATGGTATTAAAAAAGTCAGTATTTTTTTTGCTTTAGATAATTTGGTTGTTCTCTAGCATTGTCTAATCTATAAAGAACAGAAAATTCTTCTTCTTCAGAGATACTGGTTTGCTCTATAAAATTTCGTAAGGTAGGTATTCAATGCGGTTCTTGCCTCTTTGATGGAAACGCATGGAGCGCATGTATTATTCACGTCTTCTATGTCATCTTAATCATTAGTATCGGTTTTCTGAGCTACTGAATCGATAATTTCGTCATCAGATACCTACTTAATGCGAACACGTGTTTACGTGAGTCATAAATTATTATCGCATACTCCTAAAATGTTTTCTAAGAAACAATTATAGTGTACTGCACTGTCGGCAAGTTGTTAAAGTCCAAATGATCACAGATTACTATATATTAGTCAGAGACAAATGATCAAGTTATAAAGATTGTAAAATAAAATGTTGCCATGTTCGAGATACAGAGGTCAAATTTAATTTTTCGAGTTATAGAGTGAAAATATGTACCAAAATGGCTTGGAGGGACTCGGTGATTATTTCGACTAACAGAGGGCCAAGATTTCAAGTTACGGAGGTTTTTGGGTTTGAAGGGAAGGGAACAAGACATTTTTTCGAGATTTGGAGGTTTTTGACTTATCGAGGTTCGACTTAACGAGGTGCTACTGTATATTGAAATATATATGGATAAAATTAAATTAAAAGAAACCAATAAATAAATAAATATTTCAGGACAATTTTCACACACGGCATGATCTGATCCCATACTAAGCTTTCGCTTGTGTTATGGAAACCAAATGGCTGATAAACATACATATATAATTTTAAATAAATACTTATATAGATAATCAACACCCAGACACAGAGCAAACATCTATGTTCATCACACAAATATTTGCCCCGGGCGTGAATCGGTACAAAATGTACACACATCCATTTTACATTAAAAGAAAAATAGTTATATTCAACCCATAATTTTCGCTGCTAAAGTAGAATATCCATTTGTTATATAATCGGTGTAATAAAATTGTGTATTTTCAAATTTCTGTAATAGTTTCGGAATTATCGCCTGTGAACACTAAGGATTACATCACGTATAGTGTGCGTGTGTTTGTTTGTTTGTACATATGTGCGGTAAAGAAACTTCTTTACTGTATGTGTTTGATAATTCCTACCTTACAGGGATATGGTCGTTCGTTAGTATGTAGTCTGTTGTGCCACAACAAAGATCTCTCGTCAACAAAATCTTTATTACATTGAGTACAAGTATGTTTTCGCTTTGTTGCTTTCTTTGGCTTTTCTTGGATTTCACTGAAATAATAAATCTCAATTTAATTTACACTGAATATATATTAAAAGTATCAATTATCACATAAAAAAGTATAGAATATTAATATAGCTTAGAGTTTAAGTTATAGACAACCTACTACTTACTTTTTATTCATATGCATTTCGTGTTTCTTTATATGCATTTCAAAACTTATCTCTCCCTTGTACATTCGACCACAATAATAACAAGTATACTTCTTAACATGTTTCTGATCATAATGTTCCTGTAAATGCTCACTGTCTTCGAGCACTAAGCCGCAGATTTCACAAATATGCGCTTTATCCGACTTTGTTAGATTATTAACATCGTCATGCCATTTCAAATGATTTATTATGGCTTTTCGTTTTTTGAAAACCATATTGCATTTGGCACATACGTGAATATCGCCGTGGGTTCTTAAATGCTTCCTGTATTCTTGTTCGTCTTCTATGAATGCTTTGCAGACCTGTAAAATAGTGTTTGAATTTTCATATATTATATTGTACTAGCTGTGCCCCGCGATTATACCCAGTGCTCTACTTCTGTTGGTCTTAGAGTGATGATATATAGCCTTCCTTGGTAAATGGGCTATCTAACACTGAAATAAAATTTTCATATCGGGCCAGTGGTTCCTGAGATTAGCACTTTCAAACAAACAAATTCTTCAGCTTTATAATTTTAGTTTTGTATAAAATAGTTTTTAAAAGTAAAAGAAAGAGCAACAAATGAATAGGTCTATCCATTCTCGCAAACTTTCATTCAATATTAGTAAGGTAAGATGGAAAATTTTTTCTTGTTAGTTTTTAAGGTCTGACTTATTAACGTCTATCTAACAACTAGGTATTAGAGGAGACATAAATTACCTTACAAATATGAAGATCAATATTATGCTGCATCTTCATATGTTCTTTCAATTTGCCCAGTAATCTATATTTAACTGGACACTGACTGCATGATTTATACGACATCGGTTTTCTTTTCTTGCGTATTTTAATTTTGCTCTTATCATCTACTACACCATTCTGTCCACAAAAATTAACGTCTAAGAGTTTCAATTTCCCGTTTTGTGATTTAAAAAAATCTGATTTGCCGTTATCGTGTGAAATGATTACAATATTATCAGGATCTTCATCAAATGGTTCAAATTTAACATCATTTGAAGCTTCAGTATATTCCTCTTTTTTTATAGATTGTTCTAAAATACTATCTAAATGTAAATCTTCACTATAAGTATGAGTGAATGGTGTATACTGTGGTAGAGCTATACAAAATGATTGCATCTCATCTGAAATATCTGGTGTTATTTGTTTGTCCAATTCATTAAGATAGAATCTAAGCAAACCTTCACTTTGCTGTGCGATCTTGTGAAATAAGTATGTTGCTGATGCTAACTTGAAGCATTTGGAACAGACTTTATTGTAAACTGATAGTGGAAGCTGGAAATTGAACACAAATGTATTATTTTACTAAAAGGTACATAATATTTAAGAAAAAAAATGAAAATACTTCATGTTCCAGGTTTTATACTAAATAATAATCGCTTATTTACCTTAATACCGCACAGCTCTAGCATATCAGCCACCGACGAGTATTTATCGTCACTTATTTTAGTGAATATATCGCCACAAGGCTCTCGCAACTGTGCCAAACAAACTAAACAATTATGTTTAGCAAATGTCCCATTTACTATGTTCCTGACGATTTCTCTCACGTTTATGTTTGTCGTCATGTTGCCTGTAAGTATTAAATACATTGTTAAAGTAATACAAGTCAAACATTTTTTACAAAAAAATATCTCAAATTTGTAAAATGCAATTTATAATTTACCACCAATTTCTATAAGATGCGTTCTTAAAATTTCCAATTTGTTAGCGTTTCGGATTCATTCATGAAATGGCATTTCTATCTTTCTGTCACGACGTGTCAGTCAAGTCAGTCAACGATGTCAACGCCATATTTAATCTAAAGGTATTTTTTCACTAATGGCTATTTATTATTTATTCCACAATTTATTACATGCGATCGCTATTTTTTATTAATTTCTGTCTCAATTCAATGGATAAAAATGATAGTCTATCTACACTCAGCATGTTCCTTTTTAGTTTTTACACAACCATTTGTTTACTTCGTTTGATTATAATTTTCAGCTTAATCTGTTCAATCTTCGTTTATCTGTGCTTAATAATTTAAAATAAAAATATATTAATTATTATGTCAATTGTCAATTTTATTTTTTGTGTTGTGATAAATATTTTGTCGTAGGTGTAGGTGATTACAAGTATCGCAATAATTCCTATGAGTTCTAATCTTTTGCGTCTTCAATAACTTTCTTTGCAAAATTCACAGTTTACTTGCAAAGTGAGAACGCCGATAGAAGTTATGTCACTTGGAAATTATCATAATTCATAGTGATTAATGTGTAGTGGTTATCAATATAAAATAATTGGTAGATAAAGGTAGATTTTCTGTAATATATGCGATATCGGTTCTATTCATAATGTAATTTGTGTAACACATATGGATTGGCAACGATCGGCGCCTTTCTTACAATCTATATTATACTGAGGAACTAAAACTAAGTAAGTTAAAATTTCATCAATACTCAAAACTTTTTAACAAGTGATATTAAATCTAAATGAAACTCAGGCTTTTTGTTTTGTCACATTTGTTATTATTAAGGTGAAATTCTTCTTAATAATTTTTCAGAAATGTTCCAAGAAGTATTAGCCAAAGGTGCTGCAATTTTGTTGTTGATTAGTATATTCTAATAAACACAGAATTTTCCTCTCTCTTTATTGAATAAAATTTATTTAACTTATTAAATAATAGTAAGGTACTTTTGCGGAAAATGGTAAAATAATGTATAGAGCGATTTCGTTTTTTATACACCTTATACCTCCTAGTATCTTTTCAACAGTTAATTATAAATAATTGTAGAAATTGACCTATAAACTTATAGAATATAGTATGTTTGTACGGTATGCAAATTGAATTTTTTTATTAGAGAATAATTTTTAATTAATTTTATATTTGTTTGTAAAATGGTTTTCTCCTTTTTTACAGATATGTCACAATTATCAGAATTACAAAATAATACCACCATAGAGGAACATAGTCTCCAAGCTGAACCATTGGAAATAAAAGAAGAGAGTGATGTACAAATTAAATTAGAGCTTGAAAACACGATAGAAACAATTCAAGATGAAAATCCGTTTCAAAATATACAGCTTCATGTCAAAGAAGAATTATGTGATGATCAGAAGGAAATCGCAGAAAACGAGAAACTCATTGAAGCACCGTTTTGTGAAAAACAAGAGAGTCAAGAAGAAATTAAAGAAGAATGTTCCCCTGAAAATGAATCACTTATCACATATGATTATCCCAATTTCGAAGACAGTATGGACAGCTCAGATGCCACGGCACTCGGTAATGTTGAAGCTTGTTTGCAGGAAGATATTAAAGAGGAAAATGATTTATTTGAGGTAATTTGTTTTTTGACCATAAAATATAGTACAAAAATTTTAAATGAAAATATAGATACATATAATATAAATATTTCTGTAAGTAAACTATAATATTTTTTTTCCAGCAAGGTGATAAAGAAGAAATAACTGATAAAATCAAAGAAGAATCAGATGTAACTGTCACAGAAACAAATCTCATATCCAATAAAGTTATGAACACAACGTCAACAATATCCAATCCTGATATAGGTGTGATTGAATCACAGACAACTAAACAATTAGTAATGGAAATTCACCCAATGATACACTCGGGCAGTGTAGCGTTGGACAAAATGGGTAATCCCGAAGAAATCTTATCCACCTCATATGAAGAAGATCAAGATATGGATTACAGTGAGACATTTCAGTTGAATTCGATCACTGGAAATGTTCTGTCGCTCGAACAAGAAGCGTACGGCTTATTGAAAGCAAAGACACAAAAAATCTTAACAAACGATCGACCGCACGCGTGTCCGAAGTGTTCGAAAACATATAAAACTCAATATATCCTGAAAACTCATATGAAAGTCCACACCACAATAGAGAACTATCAGAATGGAATTATTAAAAGACTGAAGACGTGGGAGAAGAACAAATTGAAGAGAAACAATGAGGATTATGACAACGATGAGATTTATAAGAAAACGATACGGCTCACTGACATCCAAAGCATAAAGGCGAGGCAAGAACGATTCAATAAACGGAATAACGTCTGTCAAGAGGAAAGCAATGTTGTCATTGAAACGAAAAAGGAAACTAAAAAGGAAGGATATGAATGTACCTGTGGACAAGTATTCCAACGGAGAAGCAGGATGGAGACATGCTTTCGGTCACACGACTTGGACAATAACTCCTCCTCATGCTACTCTTGTATGTCGTGTTCGAAACAGTTCAAGAATAAAGACGAACTCACATCGCACAGAAAACGGATGCACCGAAAGCGATTCCCCTGTAAATTCTGCCCAACAGACTATCACACCAGAAAGGAACTATTCAAACATCTACGAATACATCAGAAAGTGCAATTAATGGAGTACAAAGTTATAGCGGAAGTTATGGAGGGCAAGCAGAAGTTGCGATGTTTCATGTGTGACAAATCGTACACGGAATTGTCGGAATTAAAGAGTCACGTAATGGACGATCACAAGGAACCTTACGTGTGTCCTCGGTGCAATGAAACATTCTCTAAAATTATCGATTTCGGGCATCACACAAAAACAGATCACCCAGAAGTGGAAGGGCAGTCTGTTCTGGATGTGTTAGAAGCGTTCTCGAAATTAGTTAAAGCTTGGAAATGCGAGGAGTGTGAGCTGCAGTTCCACGAAGCTGATAAACTAGCAAAGCACCAAGTAGAGAGCCATAGTCCAGATTTAAGAACCGAAACACAATACCAGTGTGACGATTGTCGACGCGTTTTCGTCAGTCAGAAAGGCTTAACGTCCCATAGAAGGATACATCACAGTACGGGCAGTACTGAAGAAGCAGAAACCGTTGAAGGCGTTATGTGCATCGAATGTAGGAAAATATGCAAAGACGAAGCAGCTTTAACGTCACACATGCGGTTACATTCTCCGGATAGGAAGTATCCCTGCAAATTCTGCGATTTTCGCTTCGCAACCCCTGAAAAGAGAAAAGCGCATACAGAGTTACATACGGGAGATATGAAGTATGTGTGCTTTATATGCGAGTATCAGTGCACTTCAGAAAATAGGCTCAAACAGCATAAAATGTCTGAAAAACATTTAAACATGAAGCAATATCTTCTATTAGGTCAAACCCAAGAAAAATCTGTGAAAACCACGGATGATTTAGCTAAAGTGGAGAGTCAAACATCATCGTCCACAACAGAGGATGATGCAATTATTTGTGATATATGCGGTGAAAAGTTTTCGAATTCAAAGAAAATGTTGAAACACAAAGAAACGCACCCATTTATAGTCTTTCCCAATGAAGATACACCAACTAGAATATTCTTTAAGTAGCAATCCTTGCCTTTAAATGTGTAGCTTTAAGAAAAAGTAATTTATACAAATTATAAAAACTGCGTTGATCCCGCCTTTGCAGATGCAATAGAATAAAGTTGTAAAGAAATATTAATTGTAAGTCGTAATTTATTGGTAACAAAAATTCTAAATTAAAACTTTCTAGATGTAAAGTTGTCACAAAACGATATTTTGGTACACTTCTCATATAGTTTTAATTTTTCACTGATTAGAATTTTCTCTTTTATATTTTTTCTAATGCTAAAAAAAGGTAAAATTAAAATGACCTTAAAGTTGGCCAATTTGTCATAAAACATTTATTTTTGCATTTTTGTAAATTTTTTATTCTACATATAGATGTAGTTTTTATATTTTTTAAGTGGTTTTGTTGCATCTAGTTTCATTCACTCAAAAATTTGAGTCCTTTTTTGTTTTCTTTGGTCTTTTTGTTAATGTGTAATGTATGATTTTTACTTTCTGAATGTAATTTATCTTGTCAAAACGACGTTCTAGTTAAAATTATTTAAAAAATGATAAATATTTGTGCCTTGACAATATTACAAAAAAATGGTAGTAATTTTTTTGCCAGTTGCAAGTGTTATAAAGTTGAAAATACGATGTGAATTGTATTTTCTAACGTCTTAGCCTGAGATAAAGGTGCATAAGTATAATTTCATCATATTTATTTGTATAACATTCTATTTTCATTTCTCTCACTGATTTATTTGAATAAGTATATTTTTAAGTTTTTTTTTAATAGTCCAGGATCCTTCGCCCATTTTTTAAATAAATATTTGAGAACCATCAAATCAAAACATTTTATCCTTGTTACCTCTGTAAGCTACCACAATCGAGAGTTTCGTACAGGAAATTATTGGGCGTCTCATCAAAATAAAGCTAGGTACTCACGGAAAATTAGCTTGATAGTAATCAAGTGCAAAAAAAGGCGATGGATCCTGAACTATAACATTTGAGTCATAGGCACTACTATTTATACAGTAATTTTTGAAGTGAAAACTTCTTTAGCGGCGTTGAGCACTTTTTCTGTAATGGGTATAAAATGTTAAACTCGCGTCAGGACACGTGACCTGATCGAAAAAGCGTAAGACGGATACCATTCCAAAATATCAAACATGCTCAACGTTAATAATCAAGTTTTCACTTCTGCCGGCACTCCCGTTATGAACGAAACATTACTGCCTGGAATATATTTAACAGTGTAGTTTTTATATTTGTATTATTGCCTGTGTTAGAAGCTAGTCTGTGGTTTTGTTAAAACTTAGTTGTATGTTTTAAAGTTAATTTATTTACTACGCAATGTTTTGCACTAGAAAAAATATCGATATTATTTCTATTAAAGCACTTTTCTTATTTCTTTATTATTTGATTTGAAGGCCCTATTTATCTGGACATGTTTTCGTACATTTTTCCACATACGACTCAAAAATAAAATACCTTTATTTAAATTAAAAAGATACTTTCTATTCATATCTTAATGTGATCAGAATGTCTTTCTTTTTTGCATCTTTATCGAAGTGATATTTTTCAAATACCTATTTTGAAACTAAACTTTACACAAATTAAAAATATCTTTTCGTATTTAAGTATATTGGTTGCATCTACTACTTTTATGCAGCTACTGGTGCCTGATAATTGTATTTAAGGGCAATATATTGTAAGATCTATACGCTAAGTTAGTTGACACAAAAGACACCATTATATATATTGTTGAATTGTTTCATGTGTTGGTTTGATTTAAATAAAAGAAGATAAATATTTAAAAATTGTTTTATTATCACAAGATACATCTACTGTTTGAATTTAGTGTAGAATTCGTTTAGAAATTTGAAGTTTTTACGCAGATAACTTCATTTGAGTAAAAATAATTTATATAATTTGGTATAAGTATTTATAAATCACTGATTAACTTACAAACATTTTGCAATTTGAGTTCGTTAAGTATAATAAGAATAATACCATAAATTACTCATAATATTTAATGTTTGTTACAACAAATTTCTAAACGAAAACTACACTTAAATACTTTTTATAATAAAAATTCATATAATATGAATAAAATGTAAACAGTGTTGAGCATTAAACACTGGATTTG